>CATIWC010000472.1:0-194787 GCA_948472305.1 Vicia faba
TAAATTTATTCACCATATTCACATTGTATTATGGTATAATACATGTAAACAATTTCAATATTCTTCTTCTTATCCATCACCAAATATTAGGTTACTTCATCACTAAGAAACTAAGTTGAAAGACTATTAATTAATGATATATATTTCATATACGTTTGTAATAATTAAAACTATATAATGAGGCTAGATAGTATATTTATTCACCATATTCACATTGTATTACGGTATAATAGACGTAAACAATTTCAATATTATTATTCTTATCCATTACCAAATTTTAGGTTACTTCATCACTAAGAAAACTAAGTTAAACGACTATAGTAAATGACATATATTTCATATATGTTCGTAATAATTAAAACTATATATGAGGTTAGATATTAAATTTATTCACCGTATTCACATTATATTATGGTATAATAGATGTAAACAATTTCAATAATATTCTTCTTATCCATCACCAAATTTTAGGTTACTTCATCACTAAGAAACTAAGTTAAAAGACTATTAATTAATGACATATATTTCATATACGATCGTAATAATTAAAACTATATAATGAGGCTAGATAGTATAACTATTCACCATATTCACATTGTATTATGGTATAATACATCTAAACAATTTAAATATTATTCTTGTTATCCATCACCAAATTTAGCATCACTAAGAAACTAAGTTAAAAGACTATTAATCAATGACATATATTTCATATACGCTCGTAATAGTTAAAACTATATAATGAGGTTAGATAGTAAATTTATTCACCATATTCACATTGTATTATGGTATAATACATCTAAACAATTCCAATATTATTCTTCTTATCCATCACCAAATTTTAGGTTACTTCATCACTAAGAAACTAAGTAAAAGACTATTAATCAATGACATATATTTCATATACGCATCGTAATAGTTAAAACTATATAATGAGGTTAGATAGTAAATTTATTCACCATATACACATTGTATTATGGTATAATAGATGTAAACAATTTCGGTATTATTCTTCTTATCCATCACCAAATTTTAGGTTACTTCATCACTAAGAAACTAAGTTAAAAGGACTATTAGTTAATGACATATATTTTATATACATTCGTAATAACTAAAACTACATAATGAGGCTAGATAGTAAATTTATTCACCATATTCACATTGTATTATGGTATAATACATGTAAACAATTTCAATATTGTTCTTCTTATCCATAACCAAAGTTTAGGTTACTTCATCACTAAGAAACTAAGTTAAAAAACTATTAACTTATGACATATATTTTCGTATACGTTCATAATAATTGAAATTATATATTGAGGGTTAAATAGTAAATTATTCACCATATTCACATGGTTTTATGGTATAATACATGTAAACAATTTCAATATTCTTCTTCTTATCCATCACCAAATTTTAGGTTACTTCATCACTAAGAAACTAAGTTAAAAGACTATTAATTAATGATATATATTTCATATACGTTTGTAATAATTAAAACTATATAATGAGGCTAGATAGTATATTTATTCACCATATTCACATTGTATTACAGTATAATAGACGTAAACAAATTTCAATATTATTATTCTTATCCATTACAAAATTTTAGGTTACTTCATCACTAAGAAACTAAGTTAAAAGACTATAGTAAATGACATATATTTCATATACGTTCGTAATAATTAAAACTATATAATGAGGTTAGATAGTAAATTTATTCACCATATTCACATTATATTATGGTATAATAGATGTAAACAATTTCAATATTATTCTTCTTATCCATCACCAAATTTTAGGTTACTTCATCACTAAGAAACTAAGTTAAAAGACTATTAATTAATGACATATATTTCATATACGATCGTAATAATTAAAACTATATAATAAGGATAGATAGTATATTTTTTCATCATATTCACATTGTATTATGGTATAATAGATGTAAACAATTTCAATATTATTCTTGTTATCTATCACCAAATTTTAGCATCACTAAGAAACTATGTTAAAAGACTATTAATCAATGACATATATTTCATATACGCTCGTAATAGTTAAAACTATAAATTGAGGTTAGATAGTAAATTTATTCTCCATATTCACATTGTATTATGGTATAATACATTTAAACAATTTCAATATTATTCTTCTTATCCATCACCAAATTTTAGGTTACTTCATCACTAAGAAACTAAGTTAAAAGACTATTAATTTATGACTTATATTTCATATACGTTCATAATAATTAAAACTATATAATGAGGTTAGATAGTAAATTTATTCAACATATTCACATTGTATTATGGTATAATAGATGTAAACAATTTTGATATTATTCTTCTTGTCCATCACTAAATTTTAGGTTACTTCATCACTAAGAAACTAAGTTAAAAGACTATTAGTTAATGACATATATTTTTATATACATTCGTAATATCTAAAAATACATAATGAGGTTAGATAGTAAATTTATTCACCATATTCACATTGTATTATGGTATAATACATGTAAACAACTTCAATATTATTCTTCTTATCCATAACCAAAGTTTAGGTTACTTCATCACTAAGAAAATAAGTTAAAAAACTATTAACTTATGACATATATTTCGTATACGTTCATAATAATTGAAATTATATATTGAGGTTAAATAGTAAATTTATTCACCATATTCACATTGTATTATGGTATAATACATGTAAACAATTTCAATATTATTCTACTTATCCATCACCAAATTTTAGGTTACTTCTTCACTAAGAAACTAAGTTAAAAGACTATTAATTAATGATATATATTTCATATACGTTTGTAATAATTAAAACTATATAATGAGGCTAGATAGTATATTTATTCACCATATTCACATTGTATTACGGTATAATAGACGTAAACAATTTCAATATTATTATTCTTATCCATTACCAAATTTTAGGTTACTTCATCACTAAGAAACTAAGGTTAAAAGACTATAGTAAATGACGTACATTTCATATACGTTTGTAATAATTAAAACTATATAATGAGGTTAAATAGTAAATTTATTCACCATATTCACATTATATTATGGTATAATATATGTAAACAATTTCAATATTATTCTTCTTATCCATCACCAAATTTTAGGTTACTTCATCACTAAGAAACTAAGTTAAAAGACTATTAATTAATGACATATATTTCATATACGATCGTAATAATTAAAACTATATAATGAGGCGAGATAGTATAACTATTCGCCATATTCAAATTGTATTATGGTATAATACATCTAAACAATTTCAATATTATTCTTGTTATCCATCACCAAATTTTAGCATCACTAAGAAACTAAGTTAAAAGACTATTAATCAATGACATATATTTCATATACGCTCGTAATAGTTAAAACTATATAATGAGGTTAGATAGTAAATTTATTCACCATATTCACATTGTATTATGGTATAATACATTTAAACAATTTCAATATTATTCTTCTTATCCATAACCAAAGTTTAGGTTACTTCATCACTAAGAAATAAGTTAAAAAACTATTAACTTATGACATATATTTCGTATACGTTCATAATAATTGAAATTATATATTGAGGTTAGATAGTAAATTATTCACCATATTCACATTGTATTATGGTATAATAGATGTAAACAATTTTGATATTATTCTTCTTGTCCATCACCAAATTTTAGGTTACTTCATCAATAAGAAACTAAGTTAAAAGTCTATTAGTTAATGACATATATTTTATATACATTCGTAATATCTAAAACTACATAATGAGGTTAGATAGTAAATTTATTCACCATATTCACATTGTATTATGGTATAATACATGTAAACAATTTCAATATTATTCTTCTTATCCATAACCAAAGTTTAGGTTACTTCATCACTAAGAAAATAAGTTAAAAAAACTATTAACTTATGACATATATTTCGTATACGTTCATAATAATTGAAATCATATATTGAGGTTAAATAGTAAATTTATTCACCATATTCACATTGTATTATGGTATAATACATGTAAACAATTTCAATATTCTTCTTCTTATCCATCACCAAATATTAGGTTACTTCATCACTAAGAAACTAAGTTGAAAGACTATTAATTAATGATATATATTTCATATACGTTTGTAATAATTAAAACTATATAATGAGGCTAGATAGTATATTTATTCACCATATTCATATTGTATTACGGTATAATAGACGTAAACAATTTCAATATTATTATTCTTATCCATTACCAAATTTTAGGTTACTTCATCACTAAGAAACTAAGTTAAAAGACTATAGTAAATGACATATATTTCATATATGTTCGTAATAATTAAAACTATATAATGAGGTTAGATATTAAATTTATTCACCGTATTCACATTATATTATGGTATAATAGATGTAAACAATTTCAATATTCTTCTTCTTATCCATCACCAAATTTTAGGTTACTTCATCACTAAGAAACCAAGTTAAAAGACTATTAATTAATGACATATATTTCATATACGTTCGTAATAATTAAAACTAATTATGAGGCTAGATAGTATAACTATTCACCATATTCACATTGTATTATGGTATAATACATCTAAACAATTTCAATATTATTCTTGTTATCTATCACCAAATTTTAGCATCACTAAGAAACTAAGTTAAAAGACTATTAATCAATGACATATATTTCGTATATGCTCGTAATAGTTAAAACTATATAATGAGGTTAGATAGTAAATTTATTCACCATATTCACATTGTATTATGGTATAATACATCTAAACAATTTCAATATTATTATTCTTATCCATCACCAAATTTTAGGTTACTTCATCACTAAGAAACTAAGTTAAAAGACTATTAATCAATGACAATATCTCATATATGCTCGTAATAGTTAAAACTATATAATGAGGTTAGATAGTAAATTTATTCACCATATTCACATTGTATTATGGTATAATAGATGTAAACAATTATGATATTATTCTTCTTGTCCATCATCAAATTTTAGGTTACTTCATCACTAAGAAACTAAGTTAAAAGACTATTAGTTAATGACATATATTTTATATACATTCATAATAACTAAAACTACATAATGAGGTTAGATAGTAAATTTATTCACCATATTCACATTGTATTATGGTATAATACATGTAAACAATTTCAATATTATTCTTCTTATCCATAACCAAAGTTTAGGTTACTTCATCACTAAGAAACTAAGTTAAAAAACTATTAACTTATGACATATATTTCGTATACGTTCATAATAATTGAAATCATATATTGAGGGTTTAAATAGTAAATTTATTCACCATATTCACATTGTATTATGGTATAATACATGTAAACAATTTCATATTCTTCTTCTTATCCATCACCAAATTTTAGGTTACTTCATCACTAAGAAACTAAGTTAAAAGACTATTAGTTAATGACATATATTTTATATACATTCATAATAACTAAAACTACATAATGAGGTTAGATAGTAAATTTATTCACCATATTCACATTGTATTATGGTATAATACATGTAAACAATTTCAATATTATTCTTCTTATCCATAACCAAAGTTTAGGTTACTTCATCACTAAGAAACTAAGTTAAAAAACTATTAACTTATGACATATATTTCGTATACGTTCATAATAATTGAAATCATATATTGAGGTTAAATAGTAAATTTATTCACCATATTCACATTGTATTATGGTATAATACATGTAAACAATTTCAATATTCTTCTTCTTATCCATCACCAAATTTTAGGTACTTCATCACTAAGAAACTAAGTTAAAAGACTATTAGTTAATGACATATATTTTATATACATTCATAATAACTAAAACTACATAATGAGGTTAGATAGTAAATTTATTTCACCAATATTCACATTGTATTATGGTATAATACATGTAAACAATTTCAATATTATTCTTCTTATCCATAACCAAAGTTTAGGTTACTTCATCACTAAGAAACTAAGTTAAAAAACTATTAACTTATGACATATATTTCGTATACGTTCATAATAATTGAAATCATATATTGAGGTTAAATAGTAAATTTATTCACCATATTCACATTATATTATGTTATAATAGATGTAAACATTTTCAATATTATTCTTCTTATCCATCACCAAATTTTAGGTTACATCACTAAGAGACTAAGTTAAAAGACTATAGTAAATGACATATATTTCATATACGTTTGTAATAAATAAAACTATATAATGAGGGATAGATAGTATATTTATTCACCATATTCACATTGTATTATGGTATAATAGATGTAAACAATTTCAATATTATTCTTGTTATCTATCACCAAATTTTAGCATCACTAAGAAACTAAGTTAAAAGACTATTAATCAATGACATATATTTCATATACGCTCGTAATAGTTAAAACTATAAATTGAGGTTAGATAGTAAATTTATTCTCCATATTCACATTGTATTATGGTATAATACATTTAAACAATTTCAATATTATTCTTCTTATCCATCACCAAATTTTAGGTTACTTCATCACTAAGAAACTAAGTTAAAAGACTATTAATTTATGACTTAGATTTCATATACGTTCATAATAATTAAATCTATATAATGAGGTTAGATAGTAAATTTATTCACCATATTCACATTGTATTATGGTATAATAGAAGTAAACAATTTATGATATTATTCTTCTTGTCCATCATCAAATTTTAGGTTACTTCATCACTAAGAAACTAAGTTAAAAGACTATTAGTTAATGACATATATTTTATATACATTCATAATAACTAAAACTACATAATGAGGTTAGATAGTAAATTTATTCACCATATTTACATTGTATTATGGTATAATACATGTAAACAATTTCAATATTATTCTTCTTATCCATCACCAAATTTTAGGTTACTTCATCACTAAGAAACTAAGTTAAAAGACTATTAATTAATGATATATATTTCATATACGTTTGTAATAATTAAAACTATATAATGAGGCTAGATAGTATATTTATTCACCAAATATTTACATTGTATTACGGTATAATAGACGTAAACAATTTCAATATTATTATTCTTATCCATTACCAAATTTTAGGTTACTTCATCACTAAAAAACTAAGTTAAAAGACTATAGTAAATGACATACATTTCATATACGTTCGTAATAATTAAAACTATATAATGAGGTTAGATAGTAAATTTATTCACCATATTCACATTATATTATGGTATAATAGATGTAAACAATTTCAATATTATTCTTCTTATCCATCACCAAATTTTAGGTTACTTCATCACTAAGAAACTAAGTTAAAAGACTATTAATTAATGACATATATTTCATATACGATCGTAATAATTAAAACTATATAATGAGGCTAGATAGTATAACTATTCACCATATTCAAATTGTATTATGGTATAATACATCTAAACAATTTCAATATTATTCTTGTTATCCATCACCAAATTTTAGCATCACTAAGAAACTAAGTTAAAAGACTATTAATAATTGACATATATTTCATATACGCTCGTAATAGTTAAAACTATATAATGAGGTTAGATAGTAAATTTATTCACCATATTCACATTGTATTATGGTATAATACATCTAAACAATTCCAATATTATTCTTCTTATCTATCACCAAATTTTAGGTTACTTCATCACTAAGAAACTAAGTTAAAAGACTATTAATCAATGACATATATTTCATATATGCTCGTAATAGTTAAAACTATATAATGAGGTTAGATAGTAAGTTTATTCACCATATTCACATTGTATTATGGTATAATAGATGTAAACAATTTCGATATTATTCTTCTTATCCATTACCAAATTTTAGGTTACTTCATCACTAAGAAACTAAGTTAAAAGACTATTAGTTAATGACATATATTTTATATACACTCATAATAACTAAAACTATATAATGAGATTAGATAGTAAATTTATTCACCATATTCACATTGTATTATGGTATAATACATGTAAACAATTTCAATATTCTTCTTCTTATCCATAACCAAAGTTTAGGTTACTTCATCACTAAGAAACTAAGTTAAAAAACTATTAACTTATGACATATATTTCGTATACGTTCATAATAATTGAAATCATATATTGAGGTTAAATAGTAAATTTATTCACCATATTCACATTGTATTATGGTATAATACATGTAAACAATTTCAATATTCTTCTTCTTATCCATCACCAAATTTTAGGTTACTTCATCACTAAGAAACTAAGTTAAAAGACTATTAATTAATGATATATATTTCATATACGTTTGTAATAATTAAAACTATATAATGAGGCTAGATAGTATATTTATTCACCATATTCACATTGTATTACGGTATAATAGACGTAAACAATTTCAATATTATTATTCTTATCCATTACAAAATTTTAGGTTACTTCATCACTAAGAAACTAAGTTAAAAGACTATAGTAAATGACATATATTTCATATACGTTCGTAATACTTAAAACTATATAATGAGGTTAGATTGTAAATTTATTCACCATATTCACATTATATTATGTTATAATAGATGTAAACATTTTCAATATTATTCTTCTTATCCATCACCAAATTTTAGGTTACTTCATCACTAAGAGACTAAGTTAAAAGACTATAGTAAATGACATATATTTCATATACGTTTGTAATAAATAAAACTATATAATGAGGATAGATAGTATATTTATTCACCATATTCACATTGTATTATGGTATAATAGATGTAAACAATTTCAATATTATTCTTGTTATCTATCACCAAATTTTAGCATCACTAAGAAACTAAGTTAAAAGACTATTAATCAATGACATATATTTCATATACGCTCGTAATAGTTAAAACTATAAATTGAGGTTAGATAGTAAATTTATTCTCCATATTCACATTGTATTATGGTATAATACATTTAAACAATTTCATATTATTCTTCTTATCCATCACCAAATTTTAGGTTACTTCATCACTAAGAAACTAAGTTAAAAGACTATTAATTTATGACTTAGATTTCATATACGTTCATAATAATTAAATCTATATAATGAGGTTAGATAGTAAATTTATTCACCATATTCACATTGTATTATGGTATAATAGAAGTAAACAATTTATGATATTATTCTTCTTGTCCATCATCAAATTTTAGGTTACTTCATCACTAAGAAACTAAGTTAAAAGACTATTAGTTAATGACATATATTTTATATACATTCATAATAACTAAAACTACATAATGAGGTTAGATAGTAAATTTATTCACCATATTTACATTGTATTATGGTATAATACATGTAAACAATTTCAATATTATTCTTGTTATCCATCACCAAATTTTAGGTTACTTCATCACTAAGAAACTAAGTTAAAAGACTATTAATTAATGATATATATTTCATATACGTTTGTAATAATTAAAAACTATATAATGAGGCTAGATAGTATATTTATTCACCATATTTACATTGTATTACGGTATAATAGACGTAAACAATTTCAATATTATTATTCTTATCCATTACCAAATTTTAGGTTACTTCATCACTAAAAAACTAAGTTAAAAGACTATAGTAAATGACATACATTTCATATACGTTCGTAATAATTAAAACTATATAATGAGGTTAGATAGTAAATTTATTCACCATATTCACATTATATTATGGTATAATAGATGTAAACAATTTCAATATTATTCTTCTTATCCATCACCAAATTTTAGGTTACTTCATCACTAAGAAACTAAGTTAAAAGACTATTAATTAATGACATATATTTCATATACGATCGTAATAATTAAAACTATATAATGAGGCTAGATAGTATAACTATTCACCATATTCAAATTGTATTATGGTATAATACATCTAAACAATTTCAATATTATTCTTGTTATCCATCACCAAATTTTAGCATCACTAAGAAACTAAGTTAAAAGACTATTAATAATTGACATATATTTCATATACGCTCGTAATAGTTAAAACTATATAATGAGGTTAGATAATAAATTTATTCACCATATTCACATTGTATTATGGTATAATACATCTAAACAATTCCAATATTATTATTCTTATCTATCACCAAATTTTAGGTTACTTCATCACTAAGAAACTAAGTTAAAAGACTATTAATCAATGACATATATTTCATATATGCTCGTAATAGTTAAAACTATATAATGAGGTTAGATAGTAAGTTTATTCACCATATTCACATTGTATTATGGTATAATAGATGTAAACAATTTCGATATTATTCTTCTTATCCATTACCAAATTTTAGGTTACTTCATCACTAAGAAACTAAGTTAAAAGACTATTAGTTAATGACATATATTTTATATACACTCATAATAACTAAAACTATATAATGAGATTAGATAGTAAATTTATTCACCATATTCACATTGTATTATGGTATAATACATGTAAACAATTTCAATATTCTTCTTCTTATCCATAACCAAAGTTTAGGTTACTTCATCACTAAGAAACTAAGTTAAAAAACTATTAACTTATGACATATATTTCGTATACGTTCATAATAATTGAAATCATATATTGAGGTTAAATAGTAAATTTATTCACCATATTCACATTGTATTATGGTATAATACATGTAAACAATTTTCTTCTTCTTATCCATCACCAAATTTTAGGTTACTTCATCACTAAGAAACTAAGTTAAAAGACTATTAATTAATGATATATATTTCATATACGTTTGTAATAATTAAAACTATATAATGAGGCTAGATAGTATATTTATTCACCCATATTCACATTGTATTACGGTATAATAGACGTAAACAATTTCAATATTATTATTCTTATCCATTACAAAATTTTAGGTTACTTCATCACTAAGAAACTAAGTTAAAAGACTATAGTAAATGACATATATTTCATATACGTTCGTAATACTTAAAACTATATAATGAGGTTAGATTGTAAATTTATTCACCATATTCACATTATATTATGTTATAATAGATGTAAACATTTTCAATATTATTCTTCTTATCCATCATCAAATTTTAGGTTACTTCATCACTAAGAGACTAAGTTAAAAGGACTATAGTAAATGACATATATTTCATATACGTTTGTAATAAATAAAACTATATAATGAGGATAGATAGTATATTTATTCACCATATTCACATTGTATTATGGTATAATAGATGTAAACAATTTCAATATTATTCTTGTTATCTATCACCAAATTTTAGCATCACTAAGAAACTAAGTTAAAAGACTATTAATCAATGACATATATTTCATATACGCTCGTAATAGTTAAAACTATAAATTGAGGTTAGATAGTAAATTTATTCTCCATATTCACATTGTATTATGGTATAATACATTTAAACAATTTCAATATTATTCTTCTTATCCATCACCAAATTTTAGGTTACTTCATCACTAAGAAACTAAGTTAAAAGACTATTAATTTATGACTTAGATTTCATATACGTTCATAATAATTTAAATCTATATAATGAGGTTAGATAGTAAATTTATTCACCATATTCACATTGTATTATGGTATAATAGAAGTAAACAATTTATGATATTATTCTTCTTGTCCATCATCAAATTTTAGGTTACTTCATCACTAAGAAACTAAGTTAAAAGACTATTAGTTAATGACATATATTTTTATATACATTCATAATAACTAAAACTACATAATGAGGTTAGATAGTAAATTTATTCACCATATTTACATTGTATTATGGTATAATACATGTAAACAATTTCAATATTATTCTTCTTATCCATCACCAAATTTTAGGTTACTTCATCACTAAGAAACTAAGTTAAAAGACTATTAATTAATGATATATATTTCATATACGTTTGTAATAATTAAAACTATATAATGAGGCTAGATAGTATATTTATTCACCATATTTACATTGTATTACGGTATAATAGACGTAAACAATTTCAATATTATTATTCTTATCCATTACCAAATTTTAGGTTACTTCATCACTAAAAAACTAAGTTAAAAGACTATAGTAAATGACATACATTTCATATACGTTCGTAATAATTAAAACTATATAATGAGGTTAGATAGTAAATTTATTCACCATATTCACATTATATTATGGTATAATAGATGTAAACAATTTCAATATTATTCTTCTTATCCATCACCAAATTTTAGGTTACTTCATCACTAAGAAACTAAGTTAAAAGGACTATTAATTAATGACATATATTTCATATACGATCGTAATAATTAAAACTATATAATGAGGCTAGATAGTATAACTATTCACCATATTCAAATTGTATTATGGTATAATACATCTAAACAATTTCAATATTATTCTTGTTATCCATCACCAAATTTTAGCATCACTAAGAAACTAAGTTAAAAGACTATTAATAATTGACATATATTTCATATACGCTCGTAATAGTTAAAAACTATATAATGAGGTTAGATAGTAAATTTATTCACCATATTCACATTGTATTATGGTATAATACATCTAAACAATTCCAATATTATTCTTCTTATCTATCACCAAATTTTAGGTTACTTCATCACTAAGAAACTAAGTTAAAAGACTATTAATCAATGACATATATTTCATATATGCTCGTAATAGTTAAAACTATATAATGAGGTTAGATAGTAAGTTTATTCACCATATTCACATTGTATTATGGTATAATAGATGTAAACAATTTCGATATTATTCTTCTTATCCATTACCAAATTTTAGGTTACTTCATCACTAAGAAACTAAGTTAAAAGACTATTAGTTAATGACATATATTTTATATACACTCATAATAACTAAAACTATATAATGAGATTAGATAGTAAATTTATTCACCATATTCACATTGTATTATGGTATAATACATGTAAACAATTTCAATATTCTTCTTCTTATCCATAACCAAAGTTTAGGTTACTTCATCACTAAGAAACTAAGTTAAAAAACTATTAACTTATGACATATATTTCGTATACGTTCATAATAATTGAAATTATATATTGAGGTTAAATAGTAAATTTATTCACCATATTCACATTGTATTATGGTATAATACATGTAAACAATTTCAATATTATTCTTCTTATCCATCACAAAATTTTAGGTTACTTCATCACTAAGAAACTAAGTTGAAAGACTATTAATTAATGATATATATTTCATATACGTTTGTAATAATTAAAACTATATAATGAGGCTAGATAGTATATTTATTCACCATATTCACATTGTATTACGGTATAATAGATTTAAAACAATTTCGGTATTATTCTTCTTATCCATCACCAAATTTTAGGTTACTTCATCACTAAGAAACTAAGTTAAAAGACTATTAGTTAATGACATATATTTTATATACATTCGTAATAACTAAAACTACATAATGAGGCTAGATAGTAAATTTATTCACAATATTCAAATTGTATTATGGTATAATACATGTAAACAATTTCAATATTATTCTTCTTATCCATAACCAAAGTTTAGGTTACTTCATCTCTAAGAAACAAAGTTAAAAAACTATTAACTTATCACATATATTTCGTATACGTTCATAATAATTGAAATTATATATTGAGGTTAAATAGTAAATTTATTCACTATATTCACATTGTATTATGGTATAATACATGTAAACAATTTCAATATTCTTCTTCTTATCCATCACCAAATTTTAGGTTACTTCATCACTAAGAAACTAAGTTAAAAGACTATTAATTAATGATATATATTTCATATACGTTCATAATAATTAAAACTATATAATGATGATAGATAGTATATTTATTCACCATATTCACATTGTATTATGGTATAATAGATGTAAACAATTTCAATATTATTCTTGTTATCCATCACCAAATTTAAGGTTACTTCATCACTAAGAAACTAAGTTAAAAGACTATTAATTAATGACATATATTTCATATACGTTCGTAATAATTAAAACTATATAATGAGGTTAGATAGTAAATTTATTCACCATATTCACATTATATTATGGTATAATAGATGTAAACAATTTCAATATTATTCTTCTTATCGATCACCAAATTTTAGGTTACTTCATCAATAATAAACTAAGTTAAAAGACTATTAATTAATGACATATATTTCATATACGATCGTAATAATTAAAACTATATAATGAGGATAGATAGTATAACTATTCACCATATTCACATTGTATTATGGTATAATACATCTAAACAATTTCAATATTATTCTTGTTATCCATCACCAAATTTTAGCATCACTAAGAAACTAAGTTAAAAGACTATTAATCAATGACATATATTTCATATACGCTCGTCATAGTTAAAACTATATAATGAGGTTAGATAGTAAATTTATTCACCATATTCACATTGTATTATGGTATAATACATCTAAACAATTCCAATATTCTTCTTCTTATCTATCACCAAATTTTAGGTTACTTCATCACTAAGAAACTAAGTTAAAAGACTATTAATCAATGACATATATTTCATATATGCTCGTAATAGTTAAAACTATATAATGTGGTTAGATAGTAAATTTACTCACCATATTCACATTGTATTATGGTATAATAGATGTAAACAATTTCGATATTATTCTTCTTATCCATCACCAAATTTTAGGTTACTTCATCACTAAGAAACTAAGTTAAAAGACTATTAATTAATGATATATATTTCATATACGTTTGTAATAATTAAAACTATATAATGAGGCTAGATAGTATATTTATTCACCACATTCACATTGTATTACAGTATAATAGACGTATACAATTTCAATATTATTATTCTTATCCATGACAAAATTTTAGGTTACTTCATCACTAAGAAACTAAGTTAAAAGACTATAGTAAATGACATATATTTCATATACGTTCGTAATAATTAAAACTATATAATGAGGTTAGATAGTAAATTTATTCACCATATTCACATTATATTATGGTAAAATAGATGTAAACAATTTTAATATTATTCTTCTTATCCATCACCAAATTTTAGGTTACTTCATCACTAAGAAACTAAGTTAAAAGGCTATTAATTAATGACATATATTTCATATACGTTGATAATAATTAAAACTATATAATTAGGATAGATAGTATATTTATTCACCATATTCTCATTGTATTATGGTATAATAGATGTAAACAATTTCAAAATTATTCTTGTTATCTATCACTAAATTTTAGCATCACTAAGAAACTAAGTTAAAAGACTATTAATCAATGACATATATTTTATATACGCTCGTAATAGTTAAAACTATAAATTGAGGTTAGATAGTAAATTTATTCTCCATATTCACATTGTATTATGGTATAATACATTTAAACAATTTCAATATTATTCTTCATATCCATCACCAAATTTTAGGTTACTTCATCACTAAGAAACTAAGTTAAAAGACTATTAATTTATGACTTATATTTCATATACGTTCATAATAATTAAAACTATATAATGAGGTTAGATAGTAAATTTATTCACCATATTCACATTGTATTATGGTATAATAGATGTAAACAATTTTGATATTATTCTTCTTGTCCATCACCAAATTTTAGGTTACTTCATCACTAAGAAACTAAGTTAAAAGACTATTAGTTAATGACATATATTTTATACACATTCGTAATATCTAAAACTACATAATGAGGTTAGATAGTAAATTTATTCACTATATTCACATTGTATTATGGTATAATACATGTAATTAATTTCAATATTATTCTTCTTATCTATAACCAAAGTTTAGGTTACTTCATCACTAAGAAAATAAGTTAAAAAACTATTAACTTCTGACATATATTTCGTATACGTTCATAATAATTGAAATTATATATTGAGGTTAAATAGTAAATTTATTCACCATATTCACATTGTATTATGGTATAATACATGTAAACAATTTCAATATTATTCTTCTTATCCATCACCAAATTTTAGGTTACTTCATCACTAAGAAACTAAGTTAAAAGACTATTAATTAATGATACATATTTCATATACGTTTGTAATAATTAAAACTATATAATGAGGCTAGATAATATATTTATTCACCATATTCACATTGTATTACGGTAAAATAGACGTAAACAATTTCAATATTATTATTCTTATCCATTACCAAATTTTAGGTTACTTCATCACTAATAAACTAAGTTAAAAGACTATAGTAAATGACATACATTTCATATACGTTCGTAATAATTAAAACTATATAATGAGGTTAAATAGTAAATTTATTCACCATATTCACATTATATTATGGTATAATATATGTAAACAATTTCAATATTATTCTTCTTATCCATCACCAAATTTTAGGTTACTTCATCACTAAGAAACTAAGTTAAAAGACTATTAATTAATGACATATATTTCATATACGATCGTAATAATTAAAACTATATAATGAGGCTAGATAGTATAACTATTCACCATATTCAAATTGTATTATGGTATAATACATCTAAACAATTTCAATATTATTCTTGTTATCCATCACCAAATTTTAGCATCACTAAGAAACTAAGTTAAAAGACTATTAATCAATGACATATATTTCATATACGCTCGTCATAGTTAAAACTATATAATGAGGTTAGATAGTAAATTTATTCACCATATTCACATTGTATTATGGTATAATACATCTAAACAATTCCAGTATTCTTCTTCTTATCTATCACCAAATTTTAGGTTACTTCATCACTAAGAAACTAAGTTAAAAGACTATTAATCAATGACATATATTTCATATATGCTCGTAATAGTTAAAACTATATAATGAGGTTAGATAGTAAATTTATTCACCATATTGACATTGTATTATGGTATAATAGATGTAAACAATTTCGATATTCTTCTTCTTATCCATCACCAAATTTTAGGTTACTTCATCACTAATAAACTAAGTTAAAAGACTATTAGTTAATGACATATATTTTATATACATTCGTAATAACTAAAACTACATAATGAGGTTAGATAGTAAATTTATTCACCATATTCACATTGTATTATGGTATAATAAATGTAAACAATTTCAATATTATTCTTCTTATCCATAACCAAAGTTTAGGTTACTTCATCACTAAGAAACTAAGTTAAAAGACTATTAATTAATGATATATATTTCATATACGTTTATAATAATTAAAACTATATAATGAGGCTAGATAGTATATTTATTCACCACATTCACATTGTATTACAGTATAATAGACGTATACAATTTCAATATTATTATTCTTATCCATGACAAAATTTTAGGTTACTTCATCACTAAGAAACTAAGTTAAAAGACTATAGTAAATGACATATATTTCATATACGTTCGTAATAATTAAAACTATATAATGAGGTTAGATAGTAAATTTATTCACCATATTCACATTATATTATGGTAAAATAGATGTAAACAATTTCAATATTATTCTTCTTATCCATCACCAAATTTTAGCTTACTTCATCACTAAGAAACTAAGTTAAAAGACTATTAATTAATGACATATATTTCATATACGTTCATAATAATTAAAACTATATAATTAGGATAGATAGTATATTTATTCTCCATATTCACATTGTATTATGGTATAATACATTTAAACAATTTCAGTATTATTCTTCTTATCCATCACCAAATTTTAGGTTACTTCATCACTAAGAAACTAAGTTAAAAGACTATTAGTTAATGACTTATATTTCATATACGTTCATAATAATTAAAACTATATAATGAGGTTAGATAGTAAATTTATTCACCATATTCACATTGTATTATGGTATAATACATGTAAACAATTTCAATATTATTCTTCTTATCTATAACCAAAGTTTAGGTTACTTCATCACTAAGAAAATAAGTTAAAAAACTATTAACTTCTGACATATATTTCGTATACGTTCATAATAATTGAAATTATATATTGAGGTTAAATAGTAAATTTATTCACCATATTCACATTGTATTATGGTATAATACATGTAAACAATTTCAATATTATTCTTCTTATCCATCACCAAATTTTAGGTTACTTCATCACTAAGAAACTAAGTTAAAAGACTATTAATTAATGATATATATTTCATATACGTTTGTAATAATTAAAACTATATAATGAGGCTAGATAATATATTTATTCACCATATTCACATTGTATTACGGTATAATAGACGTAAACAATTTCAATATTATTATTCTTATCCATTACCAAATTTTAGGTTACTTCATCACTAAGAAACTAAGTTAAAAGACTATAGTAAATGACATACATTTCATATACGTTAGTAATAATTAAAACTATATAATGAGGTTAAATAGTAAATTTATTCACCATATTCACATTATATTATGGTATAATATATGTAAACAATTTCAATATTATTCTTCTTATCCATCACCAAATTTTAGGTTACTTCATCACTAAGAAACTAAGTTAAAAGACTATTAATTAATGACATATATTTCATATACGATCGTAATAATTAAAACTATATAATGAGGCTAGATAGTATAACTATTCACCATATTCACATTGTATTATGGTATAATAGATGTTAACAATTTCAATATTATTCTTGTTATCCATCACCAAATTTTAGCATCACTAAGAAACTAAGTTAAAAGACTATTAATCAATGACATATATTTCATATACACTCGTAATAGTTAAAACTATATAATGAGGTTAGATAGTAAATTTATTCACCATATTCACATTGTATTATGGTATAATACATCTAAACAATTCCAATATTCTTCTTCTTATCTATCACCAAATTTTAGGTTACTTCATCACTAAGAAACTAAGTTAAAAGACTATTAATGTATGACTTATATTTCATATATGCTCGTAACAGTTAAAACTATATAATGAGGTTATATAGTAAATTTATTCACCATATTCACATTGTATTATGGTATAATAGATGTAAACAATTTCGATATTATTCTTCTTGTCCATCACAAAATTCTAGGTTACTTCATCACTAAGAAACTAAGTTAAAAGACTATTAGTTTATGACATATATTTTATATACATTCGTAATAACCAAATCTACATAATGAGGTTAGATAGTAAATTTATTCACCATATTCACATTGTATTATGGTATAATACATGTAAACAATTTCAATATTGTTCTTCTTATCCATAACCAAAGTTTAGGTTACTTCATCACTAAGAAACTAAGTTAAAAAACTATTAACTTATGACATATATTTCGTATACGTTCATAATAATTGAAATTATATATTGAGGTTAAATATTAAATTTATTCACCATATTCACATTGTATTATGGTATAATACATGTAAACAATTTCAATATTCTTCTTCTTATCCATCACCAAATTTTAGACTACTTCATCACTAAGAAACTAAGTTAAAAGACTATTAATTAATGATATATATTTCATATACGTTTGTAATAATTAAAACTATATAATGAGGCTAGATAGTATATTTATTCACCATATTCACTTTGTATTACAGTATAATAGACGTAAACAATTTCAATATTATATTTCTTATCCATTACAAAATTTTAGGTTACTTCATCACTAAGAAACTAAGTTAAAATACTATAGTAAATGACATATATTTCATATACGTTCGTAATAATTAAAACTATATAATGAGGTTAGATAGTAAATTTATTCACCATATTCACATTATATTATGGTATAATAGATGTAAACAATTTCAATATTATTCTTCTTATCCATCACCAAATTTTAGGTTACTTCGTCACTAAGAAACTAAGTTAAAAGACTATTAATTAATGACATATATTTCATATACGATCGTAATAATTAAAACTATATAATGAGGCTAGATAGTATAACTATTCACCATATTCAAATTGTATTATGGTATAATACATCTAAACAATTTCAATATTATTCTTGTTATCCATCACCAAATTTTAGGTTACTTCATCACTAAGAAACTAAGTTAAAAGACTATTAATCAATGACATATATTTCGTATACGCTTGTAATAGTTAAAACTATATAATGAGGTTAGATAGTAAATTTATTCACCATATTCACATTGTATTATGGTATAATACATCTAAACAATTTCAATATTATTATTCTTATCCATCACCAAATTTTAGGTTACTTCATCACTAAGAAACTAAGTTAAAAGACTATTAATCAATGACATATATCTCATATATGCTCGTAATAGTTAAAACTATATAATGAGGTTAGATAGTAAATTTATTCACCATATTCACTTTGTATTATGGTATAATAGATGTAAACAATTTCGATATTATTCTTCTTGTCCATCACCAAATTTTAGGTTACTTCATCACTAAGAAACTAAGTTAAAAGACTATTAGTTAATGACATATATTTTATATACATTCGTAATAACTAAAACTACATAATGAGGTTAGATAGTAAATTTATTCACCATATTCACATTGTATTATGATATAATACATGTAAACAATTTCAATATTATTCTTCTTATCCATAACCAAAGTTTAGGTTAGTTCATCACTAAGAAACTAAGTTAAAAAACTATTAACTTATGACATATATTTTGTATACGTTCATAATAATTGAAATCATATATTGAGGTTAAATAGTAAATTTATTCACCATATTCACATTGTATTATGGTATAATACATGTAAACAATTTCAATATTCTTCTTCTTATCCATCACCAAATTTTAGGTTACTTCATCACTAAGAAACTAAGTCAAAAGACTATTAATTAATGATATATATTTCATATACGTTTGTAATAATTAAAACTATATAATGAGGCTAGATAGTATATTTATTCACCATATTCACATTGTATTACGGTATAATAGACGTAAACAATTTCAATATTATTATTCTTATCCATTACAAAATTTTAGGTTACTTCATCACTAAGAAACTAAGTTAAAAGACTATAGTAAATGACATATATTTCATATACGTTCGTAATAATTAAAACTATATAATGAGGTTAGCTAGTAAATTTATTCACCATATTCACATTATATTATGGTATAATAGATGTAAACAATTTCAATATTATTCTTCTTATCCATCACCAAATTTTAAGTTACTTCATCACTAAGAAACTAAGTTAAAAGACTATTAATTAGTGACATATATTTCATATACGATCGTAATAATTAAAACTATATAATGAGGCTAGATAGTATAACTATTCACCATATTCACATTGTATTATGGTATAATACATCTAAACAATTTCAATATTATTCTTGTTATCCATCACCAAATTTTAGCATCACTAAGAAACTAAGTTAAAAGACTATTAATCAATGACATATATTTCATATACGCTCGTAATAGTTAAAACTATATAATGAGGTTAGATAGTAAATTTATTCACCATATTCACATTATATTATGGTATAAGACATCTAAACAATTCCAATATTCTTCTTCTTATCTATCACCAAATTTTAGGTTACTTCATCACTAAGAAACTAAGTTAAAAGACTATTAATTTATGACTTATATTTCATATATGCTCGTAATAGTTAAAACTATATAATGAAGTTAGATAGTAAATTTATTCACCATATTCACATTGTATTATGGTATAATAGATGTAAACAATTTCGATATTATTCTTCTTATCCATCACCAAATTTTAGGTGACTTCATCACTAAGAAACTAAGTTAAAAGACTATTAGTTAATGACATATATTTTATATACATTCGTAATAACTAAAACTACATAATGAGGTTAGATAGTAAATTTATTCACCATATTCACATTGTATTATGGTATAATACATGTAAACAATTTCAATATTATTCTTCTTATCCATAACCAAAGTTTAGGTTACTTCATCACTAAGAATCTAAGTGAAAAAACTATTAACTTATGACATATATTTCGTATACGTTCATAATAATTGAAATTATATATTGAGGTTAAATAGTAAATTTATTCACCATATTCACATGGTATTATGGTATAATACATGTAAACAATTTCAATATTCTTCTTCTTATCCATCACCAAATTTTAGGTTACTTCATCACTAAGAAACTAAGTTAAAAGACTATTAATTAATGATATATATTTCATATACGTTTGTAATAATTAAAACTATATAATGAGGCTAGATAGTATATTTATTCACCATATTCACATTGTATTACAGTATAATAGACGTAAACCATTTCAATATTATTATTCTTATCCATTACAAAATTTTAGGTTACTTCATCACTAAGAAACTAAGTTAAAAGACTATAGTAAATGACATATATTTCATATACGTTCGTAATAATTAAAACTATATAATGAGGTTAGATAGTAAATTTATTCACCATATTCACATTATATTATGGTATAATAGATGTAAACAATTTCAATATTATTCTTCTTATCCATCACCAAATTTTAGGTTACTTCGTCACTAAAAAACTAAGTTAAAAGACTATTAATTAATGACATATATTTCATATACGATCGTAATAATTAAAACTATATAATGTGGATAGATAGTATAACTATTCACCATATTCAAATTGTATTATGGTATAATACATCTAAACAATTTCAATATTATTCTTGTTATCCATCACCAAATTTTAGCATCACTAAGAAACTAAGTTAAAAGACTATTAATCAATGACATATATTTCATATACGCTCGTAATAGTTAAAACTATATAATGATGTTAGATAGTAAATTTATTAACCATATTCACATTGTATTATGGTATAATACATTTAAACAATTTCAATATTATTCTTCTTATCCATCACCAAATTTTAGGTTACTTCATCACTAAGAAACTAAGTTAAAAGACTATTAATTTATGACTTATATTTCATATACGTTCATAATAATTAAAACTATATAATGAGGTTAGATAGTAAATTATTCACCATATTCACATTGTATTATGGTATAATAGATGTAAACAATTTTGATATTATTCTTCTTGTCCATCACCAAATTTTTGGTTACTTAATCACTAAGAAACTAAGTTAAAAGACTATTAGTTAATGACATATATTTTATATACATTCGTAATATCTAAAACTACATAATGAGGTTAGATAGTAAATTTATTCACCATATTCACATTGTATTATGGTATAATACATGTAAACAATTTCAATATTATTCTTCTTATCCATAACCAAAGTTTAGGTTACTTCATCACTAAGAAAATAAGTTAAAAAACTATTAACTTATGACATATATTTCGTATACGTTCATAATAATTGAAATTATATATTGAGGTTAAATAGTAAATTTATTCACCATATTCACATTGTATTATGGTATAATACATGTAAACAATTTCAATATTATTCTTATTATCCATCACAAAATTTTAGGTTACTTCATCACTAAGAAACTAAGTTGAAAGACTATTAATTAATGATATATATTTCATATGCGTTTGTAATAATTAAAACTATATAATGAGGCTAGATAGTATATTTATTCACCATATTCACATTGTATTACGGTATAATAGACGTAAACAATTTCCATATTATTATTCTTATCCATTACCAAATTTTAGGTTACTTCATCACTAAGAAACTAAGTTAAAAGACTATAGAAAATGACATATATTTCATATACGTTCGTAATAATTAAAACTATATAATGAGGTTAGATATTAAATTTATTCACCGTATTCACATTATATTATGGTATAATAGATGTAAACAATTTCAATATTCTTCTTCTTATCCATCACCAAATTTTAGGTTACTTCATCACTAAGAAACCAAGTTAAAAGACTATTAATTAATGACATATATTTCATATACGTTCGTAATAATTAAAACTATATAATGAGGCTAGATAGTATAACTATTCACCATATTCACATTGTATTATGGTATAATACATATAAACAATTTCAATATTATTCTTGTTATCTATCACCAAATTTTAGCATCACTAAGAAACTAAGTTAAAAGACTATTAATCAATGACATATATTTCGTATACGCTCGTAATAGTTAAAACTATATAATGAGGTTAGATATTAAATTTATTCACCATATTCACATTGTATTGTGGTATAATACATCTAAACAATTTCAATATTATTATTCTTATCCATCACCAAATTTTAGGTTACTTCATCACTAAGAAACTAAGTTAAAAGACTATTAATCAATGACATATATCTCATATATGCTCGTAATAGTTAAAACTATATAATGAGGTTAGATAGTAAATTTATTCACCATATTCACATTGTATTATGGTATAATAGATGTAAACAATTTCGATATTATTCTTCTTGTCCATCACAAAATTCTAGGTTACTTCATCACTAAGAAACTAAGTTAAAAGACTATTAGTTAATGACATATATTTTATATACATTCGTAATAACCAAATCTACATAATGAGGTTAGATAGTAAATTTATTCACCATATTCACATTGTATTATGGTATAATACATGTAAACAATTTCAATATTGTTCTTCTTATCCATAACCAAAGTTTAGGTTACTTCATCACTAAGAAACTAAGTTAAAAAACTATTAACTTATGACATATATTTCGTATACGTTCATAATAATTGAAATTATATATTGAGGTTAAATATTAAATTTATTCACCATATTCACATTGTATTATGGTATAATACATGTAAACAATTTCAATATTCTTCTTCTTATCCATCACCAAATTTTAGACTACTTCATCACTAAGAAACTAAGTTAAAAGACTATTAATTAATGATATATATTTCATATACGTTTGTAATAATTAAAACTATATAATGAGGCTAGATAGTATATTTATTCACCATATTCACATTGTATTACAGTATAATAGACGTAAACAATTTCAATATTATATTTCTTATCCATTACAAAATTTTAGGTTACTTCATCACTAAGAAACTAAGTTAAAATACTATAGTAAATGACATATATTTCATATACGTTCGTAATAATTAAAACTATATAATGAGGTTAGATAGTAAATTCATTCACCATATTCACATTATATTATGGTATAATAGATGTAAACAATTTCAATATTATTCTTCTTATCCATCACCAAATTTTAGGTTACTTCGTCACTAAGAAACTAAGTTAAAAGACTATTAATTAATGACATATATTTCATATACGATCGTAATAATTAAAACTATATAATGAGGCTAGATAGTATAACTATTCACCATATTCAAATTGTATTATGGTATAATACATCTAAACAATTTCAATATTATTCTTGTTATCCATCACCAAATTTTAGGTTACTTCATCACTAAGAAACTAAGTTAAAAGACTATTAATCAATGACATATATTTCGTATACGCTTGTAATAGTTAAAACTATATAATGAGGTTAGATAGTAAATTTATTCACCATATTCACATTGTATTATGGTATAATACATCTAAACAATTTCAATATTATTATTCTTATCCATCACCAAATTTTAGGTTACTTCATCACTAAGAAACTAAGTTAAAAGACTATTAATCAATGACATATATCTCATATATGCTCGTAATAGTTAAAACTATATAATGAGGTTAGATAGTAAATTTATTCACCATATTCACTTTGTATTATGGTATAATAGATGTAAACAATTTCGATATTATTCTTCTTGTCCATCACAAAATTCTAGGTTACTTCATCACTAAGAAACTAAGTTAAAAGACTATTAGTTAATGACATATATTTTATATACATTCGTAATAACCAAATCTACATAATGAGGTTAGATAGTAAATTTATTCACCATATTCACATTGTATTATGGTATAATACATGTAAACAATTTCAATATTGTTCTTCTTATCAATAACCAAAGTTTAGGTTACTTCATCTGTAACACCCTCTAAAACCCGCATATAATTTTCGCAAATATTAAAAATTATAACTCAGAGTACATGTAATAATCGAGGAATGCTACAATTCTCTTTTAATAAAATAATTCCTGTCATGCATAATCTTAGTGGTAACTCATACATGTTTACACAGCGGAAAAACTTTAATTAATAAAATCAAATGTTATAATATTTTCCAAAATCATCAGGGATTAACACCTGGAAAGTCACATCTTATTATAACAATTAAAAGAAAATAAACGAGTCTGACTAAAGCAGCTCGACAACCAAACGTTCCCGGAGTTACAACTATCAGAGCATGACCCGGACATACTAGAATAAAACTAAACTAGACACGATAAGCCTTCGCCAAGCACCTGAGCGAAGCTCCTCAATCTGAAATATTCAACAGTAAGGGTGAGCTTCTCAAATATACATTTGGTTATACATTCATAACAATCAATTCACGAAATCATAAGCATCACCCAATAATTAACATATTTCATGGTTTACAAAACCTTTACAAATCATATATCCATGACATATTGCTTTTCATATTTGCAAATATCCATCAAACATCATCAACCATATATCAATCACACGTGCATACAAACAATCAAATATAACATTGGAAACATCATCCATTCATGTTATATTCGAGCAATGCAACACACCCATGCATGTGGTACCACTTCACCGCCCCATTAAATCGCGGGTCACGGATAACTCACCGTTCCATTATATCGCGGACACGGCTACCACCTCAACGTTCCATTAAATCGCGGACACGTATATTGGCCACCATGTTAATTCCACACAATGGGAATTAACAAATGCAACATGATATGTAAGTATGTAACACTCAGCATACTATGAACATCAATCAACATATCATGCACATCAACAATATCAAACATAACATGATATGAATAGCATGTAACCACTCAGCATACTATTTAAACATCAATCATATCAAGTTACGAATAGCATGTAATCACTCAGCATACTATTCAAACATCAACCAATCACATCAATTATATCATAATTCATGCTCGAGAACATATCTGAAAGCATGACAATAAAATCCACAATAAAACACAGAAAACAAAATTCAGAAATTCAACACAGCAGCATCAACACGGGTGCCCGTGTTAAACAACACGGCCGTGTTGAAATATGCCCAGAAAACGCATTTTTTTTGACAAAACAGGGGATCAACACGGGTGCCCGTGTTAAACAACACGGCCCGTGTTGAATTGTGTCTGGAAAACACAATTTTTGGCAACACAGTGCATCAACACGGGTGCCCGTGTTAAACAACACGGCCGTGTTGATGAGCGCGGGTCAGATTTTTCTGAACCTGCAGTGGCTCACAACAGCCGTCCAAACGCGGAAAAATGTCGGCCAAAACGCGTATTTCAGTACCTAACGCATCGAGTTTGTACAATCCACAACAATACCACAATATCCAATTTACTAATAATCATTATAATAACTTTAACCGGGGATTAACCGTAACTTTGGGGAATTCTACCGACACTGAGGTCTTCCCTACAATTTCCAAGGTAAATTCACGATCATTAGACATACGCCCAATTCACCATTTGGGACCTAAATTCTTAATCGATTCATGAGAATTGGGAATCCTAATCCTTTTCTAACCAAGTTCAGTCCTACGGTTATCGATCCCTAGAAACATCTAACAATTGGGATTTTCCTACAATTACCCGAATCAACCGTACATAAACCCATAAACAAAGGTAAATCGAGTATAAACCCCCCTTACCTTATCAATCAGCAGCTTTGAATTCTTGAGCGAAGTTCTCCGTTCTTCGTTCCTCGTACCTTCAGAGCTCTATTTTCCCAATTCTAACTTCTGTTTATCGTGAAAACCAAAATGAGGAATAACTTGAGTTCCAACACATAACTTTACTTCTTTTTCACCCCCACTCATTACTAACAACATCTAAGCCCAATGACTTAAAAATCTCAATATTTCTTATTTCTTCAAATATTCCAAATAAATAATTCCTTTTTATTTTATTAATTCTAATAAAATAAATTCCCAAATTTAAATAAATCAATTAATTGAAAACGGGGTGTTACAACTCTCCCCCACTAAAAGAGTTTTCGTCCTCGAAAACATACCTTAGACGAACAGCTCCGGATAAGCCTCTTTCATCTGGCTCTCCAGCTCCCAAGTGATATTTCCATCTGCTGGACCTCCCCAAGCAACCTTCACTAATGCTATCTCTTTACCTCTTAACTGTTTCACTTCCCGATCTTCTATCCTCATAGGCAATGCTTCTACTGTCAGGTTATCTCTCACCTGTACATCATCTATCTGGATTACATGAGATGGGTCTGGAATGTATCTCCTCAACTGAGAAACATGAAAAACATCGTGCAAATTCGCAAGTCTCGGAGGTAAAGCAATACGATAAGCAACTTCTCCAACTCTTTCCGTAATCTGAAACGGACCAATAAAACGCGGAGTCAACTTCTTAGACTTCAACGCCCGACCAATACCCGTCATCGGAGTAACTCTCATAAACACATGATCTCCAGCACTGAATTCTAAATTCTTTCTCCTCTTATCATGATAACTTTTCTGACGACTCTGAGAAGCTCTCATCTTCTCTTGAATCAATTTGATCTTTTCAGTAGTCTGCTGAACAATCTCTGGCCCAATTACCGAACTCTCTCCAGATTCATACCAACACAAAGGCGTCCTACACCGTCTACCATACAATGCCTCAAACGGAGCCATACCAATACTCGAATGGTAACTATTGTTATAAGTAAACTCAATCAATGGCAAATAGCTATCCCAAGCTCCACCTTTCTCTAAAACACAAGCACGCAATAAATCTTCCAACGATTGAATCGTCCTCTCCGTCTGTCCATCAGTCTGAGGATGGTAAGCTGAACTCAATCTCATCTTAGTACCCAAAGCCTTCTGCAATCCTTCCCAAAATTTCGAAGTGAACCTCGGATCTCTATCTGACACAATACTAGAAGGAACTCCATGCAAACTCACTATTTTCTCAATATACAACTGTGCCAATCTCTCCATCGAGTAATCCATTCGCACCGGTATAAAATGAGCAGACTTAGTCAACCTATCCACAACGACCCATATCGCTTCACAATTCATAGGAGTCCTCGGCAGCCCAGATACGAAATCCATAGAAATACTATCCCACTTCCATTCTGGAATAAACATCGGTTGCATAAACCCAGACGGCTTTTGATGCTCAATCTTCGATTTCTGACAGATTAAACATGCATACACAAATTCAGCTATTTCCTTTTTCATTCTCGGCCACCAAAACAATTTCTTCAAATCATGATACATTTTCGTGGCACCCGGATGAATGCTCATCCCACTGCGATGTCCTTCCTCTAATATACTTTTCTTGATTTCTGCGACATCAGGAACACAAACTCTATCGCCAAATCTCATAACATCATTTTCATCAATCCTAAACTCACCACCTTGACCTTGGTTGATCAATGTCAATTTATCAACTAAATTAACATCGGATTTCTGCCCGATCCTGATCTCTTCTAGAATACCACTAGTAAGTTTCAACATACCCAAACGAACACACTTCGGAGTACTTTCACAAACCAAACTCAAATCTCGGAATTGCTCAATCAAATCCAATTCACGAACCATCATCATAGACATATGCAAGGACTTCCTGCTCAAAGCATCTGCAACTACATTTGCCTTACCAGGATGGTAATTCAAACCAAAATCATAATCTTTGAGGAATTCTAACCACCTTCTTTGCCTCATATTGAGCTCTTTCTGATCGAAAAGATACTTCAAACTCTTATGATCACTATACACTTCAAACCTCGAACCATACAGATAATGTCTCCACAATTTCAAGACAAACACAACTGCTGCCAACTCTAAGTCATGAGTAGGATAGTTCCTTTCATGAACCTTCAACTGTCTCGAAGCATACGCAACTACCTGCTGATTCTGCATTAAAACACCACCTAAACCCAACAGAGATGCATCACAATAGACCACAAAAGATTCCACCGGATTCGGCAAAATCAGAATAGGAGCACTTGTCAATCTCCGCTTCAATTCTTGGAAACCTTTCTCACAATCAGAATCCCAAATAAACGCTTGTCCTTTACGAGTCAACTTCGTCAACGGCAATGCTAACTTTGAGAATCCTTCGATAAACTTTCTGTAATAACCTGCAAGACCAAGAAAACTTCTGATTTCAGAAACAGTCTTCGGCGCTTCCCACTGAGATACCGCTTCTACTTTCGTAGGATCCACTGCAATACCATTCTTAGAAATCACATGTCCAAGAAAACTAACTTCATTCAGCCAGAACTCACATTTGGACAACTTTGCATACAACTTCTTATCTTTCAACAACTCTAATACAATTCTGAGATGTTCCGCATGTTCTTCGTCATTCTTGGAATAAATCAGAATGTCATCAATAAAAACCACAACAAACTTATCCAGATATGGGTGAAAAATCCTATTCATATATTCCATGAAAACACCAGGTGCATTAGTAACTCCGAACGGCATAACAGAATATTCATAATGCCCATACCTCGTTCGAAAAGCAGTCTTTTGAATATCTTCCGCTTTCACACGAATCTGATGATATCCAGATCTCAAATCAATCTTACTGAATACACTGGCTCCAATTAACTGATCCATTAAATCATCAATCCTCGGTAACGGGTACCGATTCTTAATGGTTACCTTGTTCAATTGCCTGTAATCAACACACAGTCTCATAGAACCTTCTTTCTTCTTAACCAACAATACCGGAGCACCCCAAGGCGAAACACTTGGACGAATAAACTTCTTCTCCAGTAAATCTTCCAACTGACTCTTCAATTCAGCCAATTCAGACGCAGACATACGATATGGCGCCATCGACACCGGTCTCGTACCAGGAATTAAATCTATAGAAAATTCCACTTCTCTCTCAGGAGGTAACTCGCCAACATCATCAGGAAAGACTTCTGGAAAATCACACACCACTGGCAATTCACTACTCCTGACCTTTCCTGTTGCATCTAACGAAGCAAGTAACATAAACACATTAGCACCATCTTCCATTGCTTCTTGCACCTGCCTAGCAGTCATAGTCAAATTCTCGACACCAACTGCTTCTGGGAAAATCACCGTCTTAGCAAAGCAGTTCAGATGAACCCGGTTAAATTCCAACCAGTTCATCCCAAGGATAATATCAATTTGTTCAAGCGGTAGGCACACTAAATCCATACCGAAACCTCTACCAAAAATCTCAATAGGACAATTCCTACATACGAGTGAAGTTGTCACTGAACCCGATGCAGGAGTATCAACAACCATGCTACCTCGCATACCAGATATGTCCAGTTTCAACCTCTCAGCACAATCCAAAGAAATGAAAGAATGAGTTGCACCAGTATCAATAATTGCAACTAAAGGTGTGCCATGAATAAAACACGTACCTTTAATCAATCGATCCTCTGGGGTAGTCTCAGATCCAGACAAAGCAAACACTTTTCCACCTGACTGATCCTTCCTAGGCTTAGGACACTGCGGACGAATGTGACCTTCTTCGCCACAATTGTAACAAGTAACAGACTTCCCTTTGCAATCAATAGACAAATGACCAGCCTTTCCACATTTATAGCACTTCTTCTCATCACTCTTGCAATCTCGAATGTGATGACCAGACTCACCACACCTGTAGCACCTGATAGGAGCCTTAGAATCTCCCCCACTAGGCCTTTTCCAACCGCCTGATCTCTGGTTATCTCTACCATATGGCTTGCCACGGTCCATATGTTGCTTCCCTCTTTTATCAACAGCCCCACGAGAGTGAGACGACCGATTCTTGGTAATATCTTCTTCCAAGATTCTGCTACAATCCACCAGATCAGAAAATCTACGAATACGCTGGTACCTGATTCCCTGCTTAATCTCATCTCGGAGACCATTCTCAAATTTGATACACTTAGAGAATTCTCCAGCCTCATCATTGTTGTAGTGTGCATAATACTTTGCCAGCTCAGTGAACTTAGTAGCATACTCACTAACAGTCAGATTGCCCTGCTTAAGCTCCAAAAATTCAATTTCCTTTCTTCCCCGAACATCTTCAGGAAAGTACCTCCTCAGAAAAGCCCTTCTGAAGTTAGCCCAAGTCAGTGCCTCTCCATCCTGAACCATTTCAGTCCTTGTGGCAACCCACCAGTCGTCGGCCTCTTCTGCTAACATATGCGTACCATATCTGACTTTCAGATCTTCAGCACAATCGATCACACGGAAAATCCTTTCGATTTCCTTCAGCCACTTCTGAGCACCTTCGGGGTCATGTGTACCTTTGAACAACGGAGGATTGTTCCTCTGGAAATTTCCCAATTGCCTATCAGCACCAATCACGCCTCCAGTTGGGTTTCCAGCAAGTACACCAGCTAACATCCCCAAAGCCTCAGCTAGTGCAGCATCATTTCGTCCATTACCTCTTCCAGCCATATTCCTGAGAATTAAAACATACTCCACATCAGAATACAGTATCGACAGTGTTACCTTGCACTAGTCGCATACGAAAAGGAATGACTGACTCAAGACTCTGGTCACAACGACCAACCAGGCTCTGATACCACTATTGTAACACCCTCTAAAACCCGCATATAATTTTCGCAAATATTAAAAATTATAACTCAGAGTACATGTAATAATCGAGGAATGCTACAATTCTCTTTTAATAAAATAATTCCTGTCATGCATAATCTTAGTGGTAACTCATACATGTTTACACAGCGGAAAACTTTAATTAATAAAATCAAATGTTATAATATTTTCCAAAATCATCAGGGATTAACACCTGGAAAGTCAACATCTTATTATAACAATTAAAAGAAAATAAACGAGTCTGACTAAAGCAGCTCGACAACCAAACGTTCCCGGAGTTACAACTATCAGAGCATGACCCGGACATACTAGAATAAAACTAAACTAGACACGATAAGCCTTCGCCAAGCACCTGAGCGAAGCTCCTCAATCTGAAATATTCAACAGTAAGGGTGAGCTTCTCAAATATACATTTGGTTATACATTCATAACAATCAATTCACGAAATCATAAGCATCACCCAATAATTAACATATTTCATGGTTTACAAAACCTTTACAAATCATATATCCATGACATATTGCTTTTCATATTTGCAAATATCCATCAAACATCATCAACCATATATCAATCACACGTGCATACAAACAATCAAATATAACATTGGAAACATCATCCATTCATGTTATATTCGAGCAATGCAACACACCCATGCATGTGGTACCACTTCACCGCCCCATTAAATCGCGGGTCACGGATAACTCACCGTTCCATTATATCGCGGACACGGCTACCACCTCAACGTTCCATTAAATCGCGGACACGTATATTGGCCACCATGTTAATTCCACACAATGGGAATTAACAAATGCAACATGATATGTAAGTATGTAACACTCAGCATACTATGAACATCAATCAACATATCATGCACATCAACAATATCAAACATAACATGATATGAATAGCATGTAACCACTCAGCATACTATTTAAACATCAATCATATCAAGTTACGAATAGCATGTAATCACTCAGCATACTATTCAAACATCAACCAATCACATCAATTATATCATAATTCATGCTCGAGAACATATCTGAAAGCATGACAATAAAATCCACAATAAAACACAGAAAACAAAATTCAGAAATTCAACACAGCAGCATCAACACGGGTGCCCGTGTTAAACAACACGGCCGTGTTGAAATATGCCCAGAAAACGCATTTTTTTTGACAAAACAGGGGATCAACACGGGTGCCCGTGTTAAACAACACGGCCCGTGTTGAATTGTGTCTGGAAAACACAATTTTTGGCAACACAGTGCATCAACACGGGTGCCCGTGTTAAACAACACGGCCGTGTTGATGAGCGCGGGTCAGATTTTTCTGAACCTGCAGTGGCTCACAACAGCCGTCCAAACGCGGAAAAATGTCGGCCAAAACGCGTATTTCAGTACCTAACGCATCGAGTTTGTACAATCCACAACAATACCACAATATCCAATTTACTAATAATCATTATAATAACTTTAACCGGGGATTAACCGTAACTTTGGGGAATTCTACCGACACTGAGGTCTTCCCTACAATTTCCAAGGTAAATTCACGATCATTAGACATACGCCCAATTCACCATTTGGGACCTAAATTCTTAATCGATTCATGAGAATTGGGAATCCTAATCCTTTTCTAACCAAGTTCAGTCCTACGGTTATCGATCCCTAGAAACATCTAACAATTGGGATTTTCCTACAATTACCCGAATCAACCGTACATAAACCCATAAACAAAGGTAAATCGAGTATAAACCCCCCTTACCTTATCAATCAGCAGCTTTGAATTCTTGAGCGAAGTTCTCCGTTCTTCGTTCCTCGTACCTTCAGAGCTCTATTTTCCCAATTCTAACTTCTGTTTATCGTGAAAACCAAAATGAGGAATAACTTGAGTTCCAACACATAACTTTACTTCTTTTTCACCCCCACTCATTACTAACAACATCTAAGCCCAATGACTTAAAAATCTCAATATTTCTTATTTCTTCAAATATTCCAAATAAATAATTCCTTTTTATTTTATTAATTCTAATAAAATAAATTCCCAAATTTAAATAAATCAATTAATTGAAAACGGGGTGTTACATCATCACTAAGAAACTAAGTTAAAAAACTATTAACTTATGACATATATTTCGTATACGTTCATAATAATTGAAATTATATATTGAGGTTAAATATTAAATTTATTCACCATATTCACATTGTATTATGGTATAATACATGTAAACAATTTCAATATTCTTCTTCTTATCCATCACCAAATTTTAGACTACTTCATCACTAAGAAACTAAGTTAAAAGACTATTAATTAATGATATATATTTCATATACGTTTGTAATAATTAAAACTATATAATGAGGCTAGATAGTATATTTATTCACCATATTCACATTGTATTACAGTATAATAGACGTAAACAATTTCAATATTATATTTCTTATCCATTACAAAATTTTAGGTTACTTCATCACTAAGAAACTAAGTTAAAAGACTATAGTAAATGACATATATTTCATATACGTTCGTAATAATTAAAACTATATAATGAGGTTAGCTAGTAAATTTATTCACCATATTCACATTATATTATGGTATAATAGATGTAAACAATTTCAATATTATTCTTCTTATCCATCACCAAATTTTAAGTTACTTCATCACTAAGAAACTAAGTTAAAAGACTATTAATTAGTGACATATATTTCATATACGATCGTAATAATTAAAACTATATAATGAGGCTAGATAGTATAACTATTCACCATATTCACATTGTATTATGGTATAATACATCTAAACAATTTCAATATTATTCTTGTTATCCATCACCAAATTTTAGGTTACTTCATCACTAAGAAACTAAGTTAAAAGACTATTAATCAATGACATATATTTCGTATACGCTTGTAATAGTTAAAACTATATAATGAGGTTAGATAGTAAATTTATTCACCATATTCACATTGTATTATGGTATAATACATCTAAACAATTTCAATATTATTATTCTTATCCATCACCAAATTTTAGGTTACTTCATCACTAAGAAACTAAGTTAAAAGACTATTAATCAATGACATATATCTCATATATGCTCGTAATAGTTAAAACTATATAATGAGGTTAGATAGTAAATTTATTCACCATATTCACTTTGTATTATGGTATAATAGATGTAAACAATTTCGATATTATTCTTCTTGTCCATAACCAAATTTTAGGTTACTTCATCACTAAGAAACTAAGTTAAAAGACTATTAGTTAATGACATATATTTTATATACATTCGTAATAACTAAAACTACATAATGAGGTTAGATAGTAAATTTATTCACCATATTCATATTGTATTATGGTATAATACATGTAAACAATTTCAATATTATTCTTCTTATCCATAACCAAATTTTAGGTTAGTTCATCACTAAGAAACTAAGTTAAAAAACTATTAACTTATGACATATATTTTGTATACGTTCATAATAATTGAAATCATATATTGAGGTTAAATAGTAAATTTATTCACCATATTCACATTGTATTATGGTATAATACATGTAAACAATTTCAATATTCTTCTTCTTATCCATCACCAAATTTTAGGTTACTTCATCACTAAGAAACTAAGTCAAAAGACTATTAATTAATGATATATATTTCATATACGTTTGTAATAATTAAAACTATATAATGAGGCTAGATAGTATATTTATTCACCATATTCACATTGTATTACGGTATAATAGACGTAAACAATTTCAATATTATTATTCTTATCCATTACAAAATTTTAGGTTACTTCATCACTAAGAAACTAAGTTAAAAGACTATAGTAAATGACATATATTTCATATACGTTCGTAATAATTAAAACTATATAATGAGGTTAGCTAGTAAATTTATTCACCATATTCACATTATATTATGGTATAATAGATGTAAACAATTTCAATATTATTCTTCTTATCCATCACCAAATTTTAAGTTACTTCATCACTAAGAAACTAAGTTAAAAGACTATTAATTAGTGACATATATTTCATATACGATCGTAATAATTAAAACTATATAATGAGGCTAGATAGTATAACTATTCACCACATTCACATTGTATTATGGTATAATACATCTAAACAATTTCAATATTATTCTTGTTATCCATCACCAAATTTTAGCATCACTAAGAAACTAAGTTAAAAGACTATTAATCAATGACATATATTTCATATACGCTCGTAATAGTTAAAACTATATAATGAGGTTAGATAGTAAATTTATTCACCATATTCACATTGTATTATGGTATAAGACATCTAAACAATTCCAATATTCTTCTTCTTATCTATCACCAAATTTTAGGTTACTTCATCACTAAGAAACTAAGTTAAAAGACTATTAATTTATGACTTATATTTCATATATGCTCGTAATAGTTAAAACTATATAATGAAGTTAGATAGTAAATTTATTCACCATATTCACATTGTATTATGGTATAATAGATGTAAACAATTTCGATATTATTCTTCTTATCCATCACCAAATTTTAGGTGACTTCATCACTAAGAAACTAAGTTAAAAGACTATTAGTTAATGACATATATTTTATATACATTCGTAATAACTAAAACTACATAATGAGGTTAGATAGTAAATTTATTCACCATATTCACATTGTATTATGGTATAATACATGTAAACAATTTCAATATTATTCTTCTTATCCATAACCAAAGTTTAGGTTACTTCATCACTAAGAATCTAAGTGAAAAAACTATTAACTTATGACATATATTTCGTATACGTTCATAATAATTGAAATTATATATTGAGGTTAAATAGTAAATTTATTCACCATATTCACATGGTATTATGGTATAATACATGTAAACAATTTCAATATTCTTCTTCTTATCCATCACCAAATTTTAGGTTACTTCATCACTAAGAAACTAAGTTAAAAGACTATTAATTAATGATATATATTTCATATACGTTTGTAATAATTAAAACTATATAATGAGGCTAGATAGTATATTTATTCACCATATTCACATTGTATTACAGTATAATAGACGTAAACCATTTCAATATTATTATTCTTATCCATTACAAAATTTTAGGTTACTTCATCACTAAGAAACTAAGTTAAAAGACTATAGTAAATGACATATATTTCATATACGTTCGTAATAATTAAAACTATATAATGAGGTTAGATAGTAAATTTATTCACCATATTCACATTATATTATGGTATAATAGATGTAAACAATTTCAATATTATTCTTCTTATCCATCACCAAATTTTAGGTTACTTCGTCACTAAAAAACTAAGTTAAAAGACTATTAATTAATGACATATATTTCATATACGATCGTAATAATTAAAACTATATAATGTGGATAGATAGTATAACTATTCACCATATTCAAATTGTATTATGGTATAATACATCTAAACAATTTCAATATTATTCTTGTTATCCATCACCAAATTTTAGCATCACTAAGAAACTAAGTTAAAAGACTATTAATCAATGACATATATTTCATATACGCTCGTAATAGTTAAAACTATATAATGATGTTAGATAGTAAATTTATTAACCATATTCACATTGTATTATGGTATAATACATTTAAACAATTTCAATATTATTCTTCTTATCCATCACCAAATTTTAGGTTACTTCATCACTAAGAAACTAAGTTAAAAGACTATTAATTTATGACTTATATTTCATATACGTTCATAATAATTAAAACTATATAATGAGGTTAGATAGTAAATTATTCACCATATTCACATTGTATTATGGTATAATAGATGTAAACAATTTTGATATTATTCTTCTTGTCCATCACCAAATTTTTGGTTACTTCATCACTAAGAAACTAAGTTAAAAGACTATTAGTTAATGACATATATTTTATATACATTCGTAATATCTAAAACTACATAATGAGGTTAGATAGTAAATTTATTCACCATATTCACATTGTATTATGGTATAATACATGTAAACAATTTCAATATTATTCTTCTTATCCATAACCAAAGTTTAGGTTACTTCATCACTAAGAAAATAAGTTAAAAAACTATTAACTTATGACATATATTTCGTATACGTTCATAATAATTGAAATTATATATTGAGGTTAAATAGTAAATTTATTCACCATATTCACATTGTATTATGGTATAATACATGTAAACAATTTCAATATTATTCTTATTATCCATCACAAAATTTTAGGTTACTTCATCACTAAGAAACTAAGTTGAAAGACTATTAATTAATGATATATATTTCATATGCGTTTGTAATAATTAAAACTATATAATGAGGCTAGATAGTATATTTATTCACCATATTCACATTGTATTACGGTATAATAGACGTAAACAATTTCCATATTATTATTCTTATCCATTACAAAATTTTAGGTTACTTCATCACTAAGAAACTAAGTTAAAAGACTATAGAAAATGACATATATTTCATATACGTTCGTAATAATTAAAACTATATAATGAGGTTAGATATTAAATTTATTCACCGTATTCACATTATATTATGGTATAATAGATGTAAACAATTTCAATATTCTTCTTCTTATCCATCACCAAATTTTAGGTTACTTCATCACTAAGAAACCAATTTAAAAGACTATTAATTAATGACATATATTTCATATACGTTCGTAATAATTAAAACTATATAATGAGGCTAGATAGTATAACTATTCACCATATTCACATTGTATTATGGTATAATACATATAAACAATTTCAATATTATTCTTGTTATCTATCACCAAATTTTAGCATCACTAAGAAACTAAGTTAAAAGACTATTAATCAATGACATATATTTCGTATACGCTCGTAATAGTTAAAACTATATAATGAGGTTAGATATTAAATTTATTCACCATATTCACATTGTATTGTGGTATAATACATCTAAACAATTTCAATATTATTATTCTTATCCATCACCAAATTTTAGGTTACTTCATCACTAAGAAACTAAGTTAAAAGACTATTAATCAATGACATATATCTCATATATGCTCGTAATAGTTAAAACTATATAATGAGGTTAGATAGTAAATTTATTCACCATATTCACATTGTATTATGGTATAATAGATGTAAACAATTTCGATATTATTCTTCTTGTCCATCACAAAATTCTAGGTTACTTCATCACTAAGAAACTAAGTTAAAAGACTATTAGTTAATGACATATATTTTATATACATTCGTAATAACCAAATCTACATAATGAGGTTAGATAGTAAATTTATTCACCATATTCACATTGTATTATGGTATAATACATGTAAACAATTTCAATATTGTTCTTCTTATCCATAACCAAAGTTTAGGTTACTTCATCACTAAGAAACTAAGTTAAAAAACTATTAACTTATGACATATATTTCGTATACGTTCATAATAATTGAAATTATATATTGAGGTTAAATATTAAATTTATTCACCATATTGACATTGTATTATGGTATAATACATGTAAACAATTTCAATATTCTTCTTCTTATCCATCACCAAATTTTAGACTACTTCATCACTAAGAAACTAAGTTAAAAGACTATTAATTAATGATATATATTTCATATACGTTTGTAATAATTAAAACTATATAATGAGGCTAGATAGTATATTTATTCACCATATTCACATTGTATTACAGTATAATAGACGTAAACAATTTCAATATTATTATTCTTATCCATTATAAAATTTTAGGTTACTTCATCACTAAGAAACTAAGTTAAAAGACTATAGTAAATGACATATATTTCATATACGTTCGTGATAATTAAAACTATATAATGAGGTTAGATAGTAAATTTATTCACCATATTCACATTATATTATGGTATAATAGATGTAAACAATTTCAATATTATTCTTCTTATCCATCACCAAATTTTAGGTTACTTCATCACTAAGAAACTAAGTTAAAAGACTATTAATTAATGACATATATTTCATATACATTCATAATAATTAAAACTATATAATAAGGATAGATAGCATATTTATTCACTATATTCACATTGTATTATGGTATAATAGATGTAAACAATTTCAATATTATTCTTGTTATCTATCACCAAATTTTAGCATCACTAAGAAACTAAGTTAAAAGACTATTAATCAATGACATATATTTCATATACGCTCGTAATAGTTAAAACTATAAATTGAGGTTAGATAGTAAATTTATTCTCCATATTCACATTGTATTATGGTATAATACATTTAAACAATTTCAATATTATTCTTCTTATCCATCACCAAATTTTAGGTTACTTCATCACTAAGAAACTAAGTTAAAAGACTATTAATTTATGACTTAGATTTCATATACGTTCATAATAATTAAATCTATATAATGAGGTTAGATAGTAAATTTATTCACCATATTCACATTGTATTATGGTATAATAGAAGTAAACAATTTATGATATTATTCTTCTTGTCCATCATCAAATTTTAGGTTACTTCATCACTAAGAAACTAAGTTAAAAGACTATTAGTTAATGACATATATTTTATATACATTCATAATAACTAAAACTACATAATGAGGTTAGATAGTAAATTTATTCACCATATTCACATTGTATTATGGTATAATACATGTAAACAATTTCAATATTATTCTTCTTATCCATAACCAAATTTTAGGTTACTTCATCACTAAGAAACTAAGTTAAAAAACTATTAACTTATGACATATATTTCGTATACGTTCATAATAATTGAAATTATATATTGAGGTTAAATAGTAAATTTATTCACCATATTCACATTGTATTATGGTATAATACATGTAAACAATTTCAATATTATTCTTCTTATCCATCACCAAATTTTAGGTTACTTCATCACTAAGAAACTAAGTTGAAAGACTATTAATTAATGATATATATTTCATATACGTTTGTAATAATTAAAACTATATAATGAGGCTAGATAGTATATTTATTCACCATATTCACATTGTATTACGGTATAATAGACGTAAACAATTTCAATATTATTATTCTTATCCATTACCAAATTTTAGGTTACTTCATCACTAAGAAACTAAGTTAAAAGACTATAGTAAATGACATATATTTCATATACGTTCGTAATAATTAAAACTATATAATGAGGTTAGATATTAAATTTATTCACCGTATTCACATTATATTATGGTATAATAGATGTAAACAATTTCAATATTCTTCTTCTTATCCATCACCAAATTTTAGGTTACATCATCACTAAGAAATTAAGTTAAAAGACTATAAATTAATGATATATATTTCATATACGTTCGTAATAATTAAAACTATATAATGAGGCTAGATAGTATATTTATTTACCATATTCACATTGTATTACGGTATAATAGACGTAAACAAATTCAATATTATTATTCTTATCCATTACAAAATTTTAGGTTACTTCATCACTAAGAAACTAAGTTAAAAGAATATTAATTAATGACATATATTTCATATACGTTCGTAATAATTAAAAATATATAATGAGGATAGATAGTATATTTATTCACCATATTCACATATTATTATGGTATAATAGATGTAAACAATTTCAATATTATTCTTGTTATCTATCACCAAATTTTAGCATCACTAAGAAACTAGTTAAAAGACTATTAATCAATGACATATATTTCATATACGCTCATAATAGTTAAAACTATATAATGAGGTTAGATAGTAAATTTATTCTCCATATTCACATTGTATTATGGTATAATACATTTAAACAATTTCAATATTATTCTTCTTTTCCATCACCAAATTTTAGGTTACTTCATCACTAAGAAACTAAGTTAAAAGACTATTAATTTATGACTTATATTTCATATACATTCATAATAATTAAAACTATATAATGAGGTTAGATAGTAAATTTATTCACCATATTCACTTAGTATTATGGTATAATAGATGTAAATAATTTGGATATTATTCTTCTTGTCCATCACCAAATTTTAGGTTACTTCATCACTAAGAAACTAAGTTAAAAGACTATTCGTTAATGACATATATTTTATATACATTCGTAATAACTAAAACTACATAATGAGCTTAGATGGTAAATTTATTCACCATATTCACATTGTATTATGGTATAATACATGTAAACAATTTTAATATTATTCTTCTTATCCATAACCAAAGTTTAGGTTACTTCATCACTAAGAAACTAAGTTAAAAAACTATTAACTTATGACATATATTTCGTATGCGTTCATAATATTTGAAATTATATATTGAGGTTAAATAGTAAATTTATTCACCATATTCACATTGTATTATGGTATAATACATGTAAACAATTTCAATATTATTCTTCTTATCCATCACCAAATTTTAGGTTACTTCATCACTAAGAAACTAAGTTAAAAGACTATTAATTAATGATATATATTTCATATACGTTTGTAATAATTAAAACTATATAATGAGGCTAGATAGTATATTATTTCACCATATTCACATTGTATTACGGTATAATAGACGTAAACAATTTCAATATTATTATTCTTATCCATGACCAAATTTTAGGTTACTTCATCACTAAGAAACTAAGTTAAAAGACTATAGTAAATGACATATATTTCATATACGTTCGTAATAATTAAAACTATATAATGAGGTTAGATAGTAAATTTATTCACCATATTCACATTATATTATGGTATAATAGATGTAAACAATTTCAATATTCTTCTTCTTATCCATCACCAAATTTTAGGTTACTTCATCACTAAGAAACTAAGTTAAAAGACTATTAATTAATGACATATATTTCATATACGTTCGTAATAATTAAAACTATATAATGAGGCTAGATAGTATAACTATTCAACATATTCACATTGTATTTTGGTATAATACATCTAAACAATTTCAATATTATTCTTGTTATCCATCACAAAATTTTAGGTTACTTCATCACTAAGAAACTAAGTTAAAAGACTATTAATCAATGACATATATTTCGTATACGCTCGTAAAAGTTAAAACTATATAATGAGGTTAGATAGTAAATTTATTCACCATATTCACGTTGTATTATGGTATTATACATCTAAACAATTTCAATATTATTATTCTTATCCATCACCAAATTTTAGGTTACTTCATCACTAAGAAACTAAATTAAAAGACTATTAATCAATGACATATATCTCATAAAATGCTCGTAATAGTTAAAACTATATAATGAGGTTAGATAGTAAATTTATTCACCATATTCACATTGTATTATGGTATAATAGATGTAAACAATTTCGATATTATTCTTCTTGTCCATCACCAAATTTTAGGTTACTTCATCACTAAGAAACTAAGTTAAAAGACTATTACTTAATGACATATATTTTATATACATTCGTAATAACTAAAACTACATAATGAGGTTAGATAGTAAATTTATTCACCATATTCACATTGTATTATGGTATAATACATGTAAACAATTTCAATATTATTTTTCTTATCCATAACCAAAGTTTAGGTTACTTCATCACTAAGAAACTAAGTTAAAAAACTATTAACTTATGACATATATTTCGTATACGTTCATAATAATTGAAATTATAAATTGAGGTTAAATAGTAAATTTATTCACCATATTCACATTGTATTATGGTATAATACATGTAAGCAATTTCAATATTATTCTTCTTATCCATCACCTAATTTTAGGTTACTTCATCACTAAGAAACTAAGTTAAAAGACTATTAATTAATGATATATATTTCATATACGTTTGTAATAATTAAAACTATATAATGAGGCTAGATAGTATATTTATTCACCATATTCACATTGTATTACGGTATAATAGACGTAAACAATTTAAATATTATTATTCTTTGGCATTACCAAATTTTAGGTTACTTCATCACTAAGAAACTAAGTTAAAGACTATAGCAAATGACATATATTTCATATACGTTCGTAATAATTAAAACTATATAATGAGGTTAGGTAGTAAATTTATTCACCATATTCACATTATATTATGGTATAATAGATGTAAACAATTTCAATATTCTTCTTCTTATCCATCACCAAATTTTAGGTTACTTCTTCACTAAGAAACTAAGTTAAAAGACTATTAATTAATGACATATATTTCATATACGTTTGTAATAATTAAAACTATATAATGAGGCTAGATAGTATAACTATTCACCATATTCACATTGTATTATGGTATAATACATCTAAATAATTTCAATATTATTCTTGTTATCCATCACAAAATTTTAGGTTACTTCATCACTAAGAAACTAAGTTAAAAGACTATTAATCAATGACATATATTTCATATACGCTCGTAATAGTTAAAACTATATAATGAGGTTAGATAGTAAATTTATTCACCATATTCACATTGTATTATGGTATAATAGATGTAAACAATTTCGATATTATTCTTCTTATTCATCACCAAATTTTAGGTTACTTCATCACTAAGAAACTAAGTTAAAAGACTATTAGTTAATGACATATATTTTATATACATTCATAATAACTAAAACTACATAATGAGACTAGATAGTAAATTTATTCACCATATTCACATTGTATTATGGTATAATAGATGTAAACAATTTCGATATTATTCTTCTTGTCCATCACCAAATTTTAGGTTACTTCATCACTAAGAAACTAAGTTAAAAGACTATTCGTTAATGACATATATTTTATATACATTCGTAATAACTAAAACTAAATAATAAGGTTAGATAATAAATTTATTCACCATCTTCACATTGTATTATGGTATAATACATGTAAACAATTTCAATATTATTCTTCTTATCCATAACCAAAGGTTAGGTTACTTCATCACTAAGAAACTAAGTTAAAAAACTATTAACTTATGACATATATTTCGTATACGTTCATAATAATTGAAATTATATATTGAGATTAAATAGTAAATTTATTCACCATATTCACATTGTATTATGGTATAATACATGTAAACAATTTCAATATTATTCTTCTTATCCATCACCAAATTTTAGGTTACTTCCTCACTAAGAAACTAAGTTAAAAGACTATTAATTAATGATATATATTTTATAAACGTTTGTAATAATTAAAACTATATAATGAGGCTAGTTAGTATATTTATTCACCATATTCACATTGTATTACGGTATAATAGACGTAAACAATTTCAATATTATTATTCTTATCCATTACCAAATTTTAGGTTACTTCATCACTAAGAAACTAAGTTAAAAGACTATAGTAAATGACGTATATTTCATATACTTTCGTAATAATTAAAACTATATAATGAGGTTAGATAGTAAATTTATTCACCATATTCACATTATATTATGGTATAATAGATCTAAACAATTTCAATATTATTCTTCTTATCCATCACCAAATTTTAGGTTACTTCATCACTAAGAAACTAAGTTAAAAGACTATTTATTAATGACATATATTTCATATACGTTCATAATAATTAAAACTATATAATGAGGATAAATAGTATATTTATTCACCATATTCACATTGTATTATGGTATAATAGATGTAAACAATTTCAATATTATTCTTGTTATCTATCACCAAATTTTAGCATCACTAAGAAACTAAGTTAAAAGACTATTAATCAATGACATATATTTCATATACGCTCGTAATAGTTAAAACTATATAATGAGGTTAGATAGTAAATTTATTCACCATATTCACATTGAATTATGGTATAATACATTTAAACAATTTCAATATTATTCTTCTTATCCATCATCAAATTTTAGGTTACTTCATCACTAAGAAACTAAGTTAAAAGACTATTAATTTATGACTTATATTTCATATACGTTCATAATAATTAAAACTATATAATGAGGTTAGATAGTAAATTTATTCACCATATTCACATTGTATTATGGTATAATATATGTAAACAATTTCAATATTATTCTTCTTGTCCATCACCAAATTTTAGGTTACTTCATCACTAAGAAATTAAGTTAAAAGACTATTAGTTAATGACATATATTTTATATACATTCGTAATAACTAAAACTACATAATGAGGTTAGATAGTATATTTATTCACCATATTCACATTGTATTATGGTATAATACATGTAAACAATTTCAATATTATTCTTCTTATCCATAACCAAAGTTTAGGTTACTTCATCACTAAGAAACTAAGTTAGAAAACTATTAACTTATGACATATATTTCGTATACGTTCATAATAATTGAAATTATATATTGAGGTTAAATAGTATTTTTATTCACCATATTCACATTGTATTATGGTATAATACATGTAAACAATTTCAATATTACTCTTCTTATCCATCACAAAATTTTAGGTTACTTCATCACTAAGAAACTAAGTTAAAAGACTATTAATTAATGATATATATTTCATATACGTTTGTAATAATTAAAACTATATAATGAGGCTAGATAGTACATTTATTCACCATATGCACATTGTATTACGGTATAATAGACGTAAACAATTTCAATATTATTATTCTTATCCGTTACTAAATTTTAGGTTACTTAATCACTAAGAAACTAAGTTAAAAGACTATAGTAAATGACATATATTTCATATACGTTCGTAATAATTAAAACTATATAATGAGGTTAGATATTAAATTTATTCACCGTATTCACATTATATTATGGTATAATAGATGTAAACAATTTCAATATTATTCTTCTTATCCATCACCAAATTTTAGGTTACTTCATCACTAAGAAACCAAGTTAAAAGACTATTAATTAATGACATATATTTCATATACGTTCTTAATAATTAAAACTATATAATGAGGATAGATATTATATTTATTCACCATATTCACATTGTATTATGGTATAATAGATGTAAACAATTTCAATATTATTCTTGTTATCCATCACCAAGTTTAAGCATCACTAAGAAACTAAGTTAAAAGACTTTTAATCAATGACATATATTTCATATACGCTCTTAATATTTAAAACTATATAATGAGGTTAGATAGTAAATTTATTCACCATATTCACATTGTATTATGGTATAATACATCTAAACAATTTCAATATTATTCGTCTTATCCATCACCAAATTTTAGGTTACTTCATCACTAAGAAACTAAGTTAAAAGACTATTAATCAATGACATATATTTCATATACGCTCGTAATAGTTAAAACTATATAATGAGGTTAGATAGTAAATTTATTCACCATATTCACATTGTATTATGGTATAATAGATCTAAACAATTTCAATATTATTCTTCTTGTCCATCACCAAATTTTAGGTTACTTCATCACTAAGAAACTAAGTTAAAAGACTATTAGTTAATGACATATATTTTATATACATTCGTAATAACTAAAACTACATAATGAGGTTAGATAGTATATTTATTCACCATATTCACATTGTATTATGGTATAATACATGTAAACAATTTCAATATTATTCTTCTTATCTATAACCAAAGTTTAGGTTACTTCATCACTAAGAAACTAAGTTAACAGACTATTAGTTAATGACATATATTTTATATACATTCGTAATAACTAAAACTACATAATGAGGTTAGATAGTATATTTATTCACCATATTCACATTGTATTATGGTATAATACATGTAAACAATTTCAATATTATTCTTCTTATTTATAACCAAAGTTTAGGTTGCTTCATCACTAAGAAACCAAGTTAAAAAACTATTAACTTATGACATATATTTCGTATACGTTCATAATAATTGAAATTATATATTGAGATTAAATAGTAAATTTATTCACCATATTCACATTGTATTATGGTATAATACATGTAAACAATTTCAATATTATTCTTCTTATCCATCACCAAATTTTAGGTTACTTCCTCACTAAGAAACTAAGTTAAAAGACTATTAATTAATGATATATATTTCATAAACGTTTGTAATAATTAAAACTATATAATGAGGCTAGTTAGTATATTTATTCACCATATTCACATTGTATTACGGTATAATAGACGTAAACAATTTCAATATTATTATTCTTATCCATTACCAAATTTTAGGTTACTTCATCACTAAGAAACTAAGTTAAAAGACTATAGTAAATGACATATATTTCATATACGTTCGTAATAATTAAAACTATATAATGAGGATAGATATTATATTTATTCACCATATTCACATTGTATTATGGTATAATAGATGTAAACAATTTCAATATTATTCTTGTTATCCATCACCAAATTTTAGCATCACTAAGAAACTAAGTTAAAAGACTTTTAATCAATGACATATATTTCATATACGCTCTTAATAGTTAAAACTATATAATGAGGTTAGATAGTAAATTTATTCACCATATTCACATTGTATTATGGTATAATACATCTAAACAATTTCAATATTATTCTTCTTATCCATCACCAAATTTTAGGTTACTTCATCACTAAGAAACTAAGTTAAAAGACTATTAGTTAATGACATATATTTTATATACATTCGTAATAACTAAAACTACATAATGAGGTTAGATAGTATATTTATTCACCATATTCACATTGTATTATGGTATAATACATGTAAACAATTTCAATATTATTCTTTTTATTTATAACCAAAGTTTAGGTTACTTCATCACTAAGAAACCAAGTTAAAAAACTATTAACTTATGACATATATTTCGTATACGTTCATAACAATTGAAATTATATATTGAGATTAAATAGTAAATTTATTCACCATATTCACATTGTATTATGTTATAATACATGTAAACAATTTCAATATTATTCTTCTTATCCATCACCAAATTTTAGGTTACTTCCTCACTAAGAAACTAAGTTAAAAGACTATTAATTAATGATATATATTTCATATACGTTTGTAATAATTAAAACTATATAATGAGGCTAGGTAGTATATTTATTCACCATATTCACATTGTATTACGGTATAATAGACGTAAACAATTTCAATATTATTATTCTTATCCATTACCAAATTTTAGGTTACTTAATCACTAAGAAACTAAGTTAAAAGACTATAGTAAATGACATATATTTCATATACGTTCGTAATAATTAAAACTATATAATGAGGCTAGATAGTATATTTATTCACCATATTCACATTATATTATGGTATAATAGATCTAAACAATTTCAATATTATTCTTCTTATCCATCACCAAATTTTAGGTTACTTCATCACTAAGAAACCAAGTTAAAAGACTATTAATTAATGACATATATTTCATATACGTTCGTAATAATTAAAACTATATAATGAGGCTAGATAGTATAACTATTCACCATATTCACATTGTATTATGGTATAATAGATGTAAACAATTTCAATATTATTCTTGTTATCTATCACCAAATTTTAGCATCACTAAGAAACTAAGTTAAAAGACTATTAATCAATGACATATATTTCATATACGCTCGTAATAGTTAAAACTATATAATGAGGTTAGATAGTAAATTTATTCACCATATTCACATTGTATTATGGTATAATACATTTAAACAATTTCAATATTATTCTTCTTATCCATCATCAAATTTTAGGTTACTTCATCACTAAGAAACTAAGTTAAAAGACTATTAATTTATGACTTATATTTCATATACGTTCATAATAATTAAAACTATAAAATGAGGTTAGATAGTAAATTTATTCACCATATTCACATTGTATTATGGTATAATAGATGTAAACAATTTCAATATTATTCTTCTTGTCCATCACCAAATTTTAGGTTACTTCATCACTAAGAAACTAAGTTAAAAGACTATTAGTTAATGACATATATTTTATATACATTCGTAATAACTAAAACTACATAATGAGGTTAGATAGTATATTTATTCACCATATTCACATTGTATTATGGTATAATACATGTAAACAATTTCAATATTATTCTTCTTATCCATAACCAAAGGTTAGGTTACTTCATCACTAAGAAACTAAGTTAAAAAACTATTAACTTATGACATATATTTCGTATACGTTCATAATAATTGAAATTATATATTGAGATTAAATATTAAATTTATTCACCATATTCACATTGTATTATGGTATAATACATGTAAACAATTTCAATATTATTCTTCTTATCCATCACCAAATTTAAGGTTACTTCCTCACTAAGAAACTAAGTTAAAAGACTATTAATTAATGATATATATTTCATAAACGTTTGTAATAATTAAAACTATATAATGAGGCTAGTTAGTATATTTATTCACCATATTCACATTGTATTACGGTATAATAGACGTAAACAATTTCAATATTATTATTCTTATCCATTACCAAATTTTAGGTTACTTCATCACTAAGAAACTAAGTTAAAAGACTATAGTAAATGACATATATTTCATATACGTTCGTAATAATTAAAACTATATAATGAGGTTAGATAGTAAATTTATTCACCATATTCACATTATATTATGGTATAATAGATCTAAACAATTTCAATATTATTCTTCTTATCCATCACCAAATTTTAGGTTACTTCATCACTAAGAAACTAAGTTAAAAGATTATTTATTAATGACATATATTTCATATACTTTCATAATAATTAAAACTATATAATGAGGCTAGATAGTATATTTATTCACCATATTCACATTGTATTACGGTATAATAGACGTAAACAATTTCAATATTATTATTCTTATCCATTACCAAATTTTAGGTTACTTAATCACTAAGAAACTAAGTTAAAAGACTATAGTAAATGACATATATTTCATATACGTTCGTAATAATTAAAACTATATAATGAGGTTAGATATTAAATTTATTCACCATATTCACATTATATTATGGTATAATAGATCTAAACAATTTCAATATTATTCTTCTTATCCATCACCAAATTTTAGGTTACTTCATCACTAAGAAACCAAGTTAAAAGACTATTAATTAATGACATATATTTCATATACGTTCGTAATAATTAAAACTATATAATGAGGCTAGATAGTATAACTATTCACCATATTCACATTGTATTATGGTATAATAGATGTAAACAGTTTCAATATTATTCTTGTTATCTATCACCAAATTTTAGCATCACTAAGAAACTAAGTTAAAAGACTATTAATCAATGACATATATTTCATATACGCTCGTAATAGTTAAAACTATATAATGAGGTTAGATAGTAAATTTATTCACCATATTCACATTGTTTTATGGTATAATACATTTAAACAATTTCAATATTATTCTTCTTATCCATCATCAAATTTTAGGTTACTTCATCACTAAGAAACTAAGTTAAAAGACTATTAATTTATGACTTATATTTCATATACGTTCATAATAATTAAAACTATAAAATGAGGTTGGATAGTAAATTTATTCACCATATTCACATTGTATTATGGTATAATAGATGTAAACAATTTCAATATTATTCTTCTTGTCCATCACCAAATTTTAGGTTACTTCATCACTAAGAAACTAAGTTAAAAGACTATTAGTTAATGACATATATTTTATATACATTCGTAATAACTAAAACTACATAATGAGGTTAGATAGTATATTTATTCACCATATTCACATTGTATTATGGTATAATACATGTAAATAATTTCAATATTATTCTTCTTATCCATAACCAAAGGTTAGGTTACTTCATCACTAAGAAACTAAGTTAAAAAACTATTAACTTACGACATATATTTCGTATACGTTCATAATAATTGAAATTATATATTGAGATTAAATAGTAAATTTATTCACCATATTCACATTGTATTATGGTATAATACATGTAAAAAATTTCAATATTATTCTTCTTATGCATCACCAAATTTTAGGTTACTTCCTCACTAAGAAACTAAGTTAAAAGACTATTAATTAATGATATATATTTCATAAACGTTTGTAATAATTAAAACTATATAATGAGACTCGTTAGTATATTTATTCACCATATTCACATTGTATTACGGTATATTAGACGTAAACAATTTCAATATTATTATTCTTATCCATTACCAAATTTTAGGTTACTTCATCACTAAGAAACTAAGTTAAAAGACTATAGTTAATGACATATATTTCATATACGTTCATAATAATTAAAACTATATAATGAGGTTAGATAGTAAATTTATTCACCATATTCACATTATATTATGGTATAATAGATCTAAACAATTTCAATATTATTCTTCTTATCCATCACCAAATTTTAGGTTACTTCATCACTAAGAAACTAAGTTAAAAGATTATTTATTAATGACATATATTTCATATACGTTCATAATAATTAAAACTATATAATGAGGATAGATAGTATATTTATTCACCATATTCACATTGTATTATGGTATAATAGATGTAAACAATTTCAATATTATTCTTCTTGTCCATCACCAAATTTTAGGTTACTTCATCACTAAGAAACTAAGTTAAAAGACTATTAGTTAATGACATATATTTTATATACATTCGTAATAACTAAAACTACATAATGAGGTTAGATAGTATATTTATTCACCATATTCACATTGTATTATGGTATAATACATGTAAACAATTTCAATATTATTCTTCTTATCCATAACCAAAGTTTAGGTTACTTCATCACTAAGAAACCAAGTTAAAAAACTATTAACTTATGACATATATTTCGTATACGTTCATAATAATTGAAATTATATATTGAGATTAAATAGTAAATTTATTCACCATATTCACATTGTATTATGGTATAATACATGTAAACAATTTCAATATTATTCTTCTTATCCATCACCAAATTTTAGGTTACTTCCTCACTAAGAAACTAAGTTAAAAGACTATTAATTAATGATATATATTTCATATACTTTTGTAATAATTAAAACTATATAATGAGGATAGATAGTATATTTATTGACCATATTCACATTGTATTACGATATAATAGACGTAAACAATTTCAATATTATTATTCTTATCCATTATCAAATTTTAGGTTACTTAATCACTAAGAAACTAAGTTAAAAGACTATAGTAAATGACATATATTTCATATACGTTCGTAATAATTAAAACTATATAATGAGGTTAGATATTAAATTTATTCACCATATTCACATTATATTATGGTATAATAGATCTAAACAATTTCAATATTATTCTTCTTATCCATCACCAAATTTTAGGTTACTTCATCTCTAAGAAACCAAGTTAAAAGACTATTAATTAATGACATATATTTCATATACGTTCGTAATAATTAAAACTATATAATGAGGCTAGATAGTATAACTATTCACCATATTCACATTGTATTATGGTATAATAGATGTAAACAATTTCAATATTATTCTTGTTATCTATCACCAAATTTTAGCATCACTAAGAAACTAAGTTAAAAGACTATTAATCAATGACATATATTTCATATACGCTCGTAATAGTTAAAACTATATAATGAGGTTAGATAGTAAATTTATTCACCATATTCACATTGTATTATGGTATAATACATTTAAACAATTTCAATATTATTCTTCTTATCCATCATCAAATTTTAGGTTACTTCATCACTAAGAAACTAAGTTAAAAGACTATTAATTTATGACTTATATTTCGTATACGTTCATAATAATTAAAACTATAAAATGAGGTTAGATAGTAAATTTATTCACCATATTCACATTGTATTATGGTATAATAGATGTAAACAATTTCAATATTATTCTTCTTGTCCATCACCAAATTTTAGGTTACTTCATCACTAAGAAACTAAGTTAAAAGACTATTAGTTAATGACATATATTTTATATACATTCGTAATAACTAAAACTACATAATGAGGTTAGATAGTATATTTATTCACCATATTCACATTGTATTATGGTATAATACATGTAAACAATTTCAATATTATTCTTCTTATCCATAACCAAAGGTTAGGTTACTTCATCACTAAGAAACTAAGTTAAAAAACTATTAACTTACGACATATATTTCGTATACGTTCATAATAATTGAAATTATATATTGAGATTAAATAGTAAATTTATTCACCATATTCACATTGTATTATGGTATAATACATGTAAACAATTTCAATATTATTCTTCTTATCCATCACCAAATTTTAGGTTACTTCCTCACTAAGAAACTAAGTTAAAAGACTATTAATTAATGATATATATTTCATAAACGTTTGTAATAATTAAAACTATATAATGAGGCTAGTTAGTATATTTATTCACCATATTCACATTGTATTACGGTATAATAGACGTAAACAATTTCAATATTATTATTCTTATCTGTAACACCCTCTAAAAACCCCGAATAAATTTTCGCAATTATTAAAATCATAATTTCAGAGTACATGTATAATCGAGGATGCTACAATTCTCTTTAAATAACACAAATTCCTGTCATGCATAATCTTAGTAGTAACTCATACATGTGTACACAGCGGAATAATTTATTTACTAAAACCAATGTTATAATATTTTTCAAAATCATCAGGGATTAACACCTGGAAAAATGTCAACATCATATTATAACAAATATAAGGAAATAATCGAGTCTGACTAAAGCAGCTCGACAAACAAACGTTCCCGGAGTTACAACTACCAGAGCATGACCCGGACAATACTAAAACGGAAATAAACTAGAAACCACGAGCCTTCGCCAAGCACCTGAACGAAGCTCCTCAATCTGAAATATTCAACAGTAAGGGTGAGCATCTCAATTCTACATTTGATTATACGATCATAACAATCAATTCAGGAAACCATAAGCATCACCCAACAATTAGCACATTTCATAGTTTACAAAAACCTTTACAATTCATATACCCATAATATATTACTTTTCATATTTACAATTAACATCAAACATCGTCAACAGTTTAGCAACCATACGTGCATACAAACAATCAATTACAACATTGGAAAAATCATCCATTCATGTTATATTCAAGGTAATGCAACGCACCCATGCATGTGGTACCACTTTACCGCCCCATTAAATCTCGGGTCACGGATAACTCACCGTTCCATTATATCGCGGACACGGCTACCACCTCAACGTTCCATTAAATCGCGGACACGTATATTGGCCACCATGTTAATTCCACACAATGGGAATTAACAAATGCAACATGATATGTAAGTATGTAACACTCAGCATACTATGAACATCAATCAACATATCATGCACATCAACAACATCAATCATAACAGGATATGGATAACATGTAATCACTCAGCATACTATTTAAACATCAATCATATCAAGTCATATCATAATTCATGCTCGATAACATTATCCAAAAGCACGACAATAAAATCCACAATAACGCACAGAAAACAAAATTCAGAAAATCAAACAGCAGCATCAACACGGGTGCCCGTGTTGTGCAACACGGCCCGTGTTGCTGAACGCGTACAGAAAACACTTTTTTTTTTCATTACAGGGGACCAACGCGGGTGCCCGTGTTGTGCAACACGGCCCGTGTTGTGCAACACGGCCCGTGTTGTAATGTGTCCAGAAAACACATTACTTTACCAACACAGAAGAGCAACACGGGTGCCCGTGTTGTGCAACACGGCCCGTGTTGCTGAGCGCGTACAGAATTTTCCTGTACCTGTAGCAGCTCAGAACAGCAGCCAAACGCGGGAAAATGCCAGCCAAAACGCGCATTTCGGTACCTAACGACATCGATTTTGTATAATTCAAAACAACACCTCAATTTCCTAATTACCAACAATCATTATAGTAACCTTAGAAGTGATTAGTCGTTCATTTTGGGGAAATCTGCTAACATTGGGGTTATCCCTATAACTTCCAAGGTAAATTCACGATCATGCAAATATACTCCCAATCCACCATTAGGAACCTAAAATCGTTAATTGATTTCATAACATTGAGAACCTAAACCCTCTTTAACAAAGTTCAATCCTAAGGGTATCGATCCCTACTAACATCTAACAATTGGGTTTTTTCCCTACGATTACCCAAATCAACCGTACATAAACCCATAAACAAAGGTAAATCGAGTAATAGCCCCCCTTACCTTATCAATTAGCAGCTTTGAACTTTTTGAGCGATGTTCTTCGTTCTTCTTCGTTCTTCGTACCTTCAGAGCTCTGCTTCCCAAAATCCCAACTTCTGTGTTATCGTGAATAATGAGAAAAATAACTTGAGTTCCAAAACATATCCTTACTTCTTTTGCACCCCCACTCTTTACTAACAACATCTAAGCCCAATGACTTAAAAACTCAGCATTTTCTTATTTCTTTTATTTTCCTCCATATTTCAAAATAAATAATTCCTCTTTATTTTATTAATTCCAATAAAATAATTTCCCAAATTTAAATAAATCAAATAATTGAAACTGGGGTGTTACAACTCTCCCCCACTAAAAGAGTTTTCGTCCTCGAAAACATACCTTAGACGAACAGTTCCGGATAAGCCTCTTTCATCTGGCTCTCCAGCTCCCAAGTGATATTTCCATCTGCTGGACCTCCCCAAGCAACCTTCACTAATGCTATCTCTTTACCTCTTAACTGTTTCACTTCCCGATCTTCTATCCTCATAGGCAATGTTTCTACTGTCAGGTTATCTCTCACCTGTACATCATCTATTTGGATTACATGATATGGGTCTGGAATGTATCTCCTCAGCTGAGAAACATGAAAAACATCGTGCAAATTCGCAAGTCTCGGAGGTAAAGCAATACGATAAGCAACTTCTCCAACTCTTTCCGTAATCTGAAACGGACCAATAAAACGCGGAGTCAATTTCTTAGATTTCAACGCTCGACCAATACCCGTCATCGGAGTAACTCTCATAAACACATGATCTCCAGCACTGAATTCTAAATTCTTTCTCCTCTTATCATGATAACTTTTCTGACGACTCTGAGAAGCTCTCATCTTCTTTTGAATCAATTTGATCTTTTCAGTAGTCTGCTGAACAATTTCTGGCCCAATTACTAAACTCTCTCCAGATTCATACCAACACAAAGGCGTTCTACACCGTCTACCATACAATGCCTCAAACGGAGCCATACCAATACTCGAATGGTAACTATTGTTATAAGTAAATTCAATCAATGGCAAATAGCTATCCCAAGCTCCACCCTTCTCTAAAACACAAGCACGCAATAAATCTTCTAACGATTGAATCGTCCTCTCCGTCTGTCCATCAGTCTGAGGATGGTAAGCTGAGCTCAACCTCAATTTAGTACCCAAAGCCTTCTGCAATCCTTCCCAAAATTTCGAAGTGAATCTCGGATCTCTATCTGACACAATACTAGAAGGAACTCCATGCAAACTCACTATTTTCTCAATATATAACTGTGCCAATCTCTCCATTGAGTAATCCATTCGCACCGGTATAAAATGAGCAGACTTAGTCAGTCTATCCACAATAACCCATATCGCTTCACAATCCTTAGGAGTCCTCGGCAACCCGGATACAAAATCCATATAAATACTATCCCACTTCCATTCTGGAATAAACATCGGCTGCATAACTCCAGACGGCTTCTGATGCTCAATCTTCGATTTCTGACAGATTAAACATGCATACACAAATTCCGCTATTTCCTTTTTCATTCCCGGCCACCAAAACAATTTCTTCAAATCATGATACATTTTCGTGGCACCCGGATGAATACTCATCCCACTGCGATGTCCTTCCTCTAATATACTCTGCTTGATTTCTGCGACATCAGGAACACAAACTCTATCGCCAAATCTCATAACATCATTTTCATCAATTCTAAACTCACCACCTTGATCTTGGTTGATCAATGTCAATTTATCAACTAAATTAACATCAGATTTCTGCCCGATCCTGATCTCTTCTAGGATACCACTAGTAAGTTTCAACATACCCAAACGAACACACTTCGGAGTACTTTCACAAACTAAACTCAAATCTCGGAATTGTTCAATTAAATCCAATTCACGAACCATCATCATAGACACATGCAAGGATTTCCTGCTCAAAGCATCTGCAACCACATTTGCCTTACCAGGATGGTAATTCAAACCAAAATCATAATCTTTGAGAAATTCTAACCACCTTCTTTGCCTCATATTGAGCTCTTTCTGATCGAAAAGATACTTCAAACTCTTATGATCACTATACACTTCAAATCTCGAACCATACAGATAATGTCTCCACAATTTCAAGACAAACACAACTGCTGCCAACTCTAAGTCATGAGTAGGATAGTTCCTTTCATGAACCTTCAACTGTCTCGAAGCATACGCAACTACCTGTTGATTCTGCATTAAAACACCACCTAATCCCATCAGAGATGCATCACAATAAACCACAAAAGATTCCACCGGATTCGGCAAAATCAGAATAGGAGCACTAGTCAATCTCCGCTTCAATTCTTGGAAACCTTTCTCACAATCAGAATCCCAAATAAACGCTTGTCCTTTACGAGTCAATTTCGTCAATGGCAATGCTAACTTTGAGAATCCTTCGATAAACTTTCTGTAATAACCTGCAAGACCAAGGAAACTTCTGATTTCAGAAACAGTCTTCGGCGCTTCCCACTGAGATACTGCTTCTACTTTTGTAGGATCCACTGCAATACCATTCTTAGAAATCACATGTCCAAGAAAACTAACTTCATTCAGCCAGAACTCACATTTGGACAACTTTGCATACAACTTCCTATCTTTCAACAACTCTAACACAATTCTGAGATGTTCCGCATGCTCTTTGTCATTCTTGGAATAAATCAGAATGTCATCAATAAAAACTACAACAAACTTATCCAGATACGGATGAAAAATCCTGTTCATATATTCCATGAAAACACCAGGTGCATTAGTAACCCCGAACGGCATAACAGAATATTCATAATGCCCATACCTCGTTCGAAAAGCAGTCTTTTGTATATCTTCCGCTTTCACACGAATCTGATGATATCCCGATCTCAAGTCAATCTTACTGAATACACTGGCTCCAACTAGTTGATCCATTAAATCATCAATCCTCGGTAACGGATACCGATTCTTAATGGTTACCTTGTTCAATTGCCTGTAATCAACACATAGTCTCATAAAACCTTCTTTCTTCTTAACCAACAATCATCCGGAAAGACTTCTGGAAAATCACACACCACTGGCAATTCCCCACTCCTGACCTTTCCTGTTGCATCTAACGAAGCAAGTAACATAAACACATTAGCACCGTCCTCCATTGCTTCTTGTACCTGCCTAGCAGTCATAGTCAAGTTCTCGACACCAACTGCTTCTGGAAAAATCACCGTCTTAGCAAAACAGTTCAGATTAACCCGGTTGAATTCCAACCAGTTCATCCCAAGGATAATATCAATTTGTTCAAGCGGTAGGCACACTAAATCCATACCGAAACCTCTACCAAAAATCTCAATAGGACAATTCCTACATACAAGTGAAGTTGTCACTGAACCCGATGCAGGAGTATCAACAACCATGCTACCTCGCATACCAGATATGTCCAGTTTCAACCTCTCAGCACAATCCAAAGAAATGAAAGAATGAGTTGCACCAGTATCAATAATTGCAACTAAAGGTGTGCCATGAATAAAACACGTACCTTTAATCAATCGATCCTCTGGAGTAGTCTCAGATCCAGACAAAGCGAACACTTTTCCACCTGACTGATCCTTCCTAGGCTTAGGACACTGCGGACGAATGTGACCTTCTTCGCCACAATTGTAACAAGTAACAGACTTCCCTTTGCAATCAATAGACAAATGACCATCCTTTCCACATTTATAGCACTTCTTCTCATCACTCTTGCAATCTCGAATGTGATGACCAGACTCACCACACCTGTAGCATCTGATAGGAGCCTTAGAATCTCCCCCACTAGGCCTTTTCCAACCACCTGATTTCTGGTTATCTCTACCATATGGCTTGCCACGGTCCATATGTTGCTTTCCTCTTTTATCAACAGCCCCACGAGAGTGAGACGACCTATTCTTGGTAATATCTTCTTCCAAGATCCTGCTACAATCCACCAGATCAGAAAATCTATGAATACGCTGGTACCTGATTCCCTGCTTAATCTCGTCTCGGAGACCATTCTCAAATTTGATACACTTAGAGAATTCTCCAGCCTCATCATTGTTGTAGTGTGCATAATACTTTGCCAGCTCAGTGAACTTAGTAGCATACTCACTAACCGTCAGATTGCCCTGCTTAAGCTCCAAAAATTCAATTTCCTTTCTTCCCCGAACATCTTCAGGAAAGTACCTCCTCAGAAAAGCCCTTCTGAAGTTAGCCCAAGTCAGTGCCTCTCCATCTTGAACCATTTCAGTCCTTGTGGCAACCCACCAGTCGTCGGCCTCTTCTGCCAACATATGCGTACCATATCTGACCTTCAGATCTTCAGCACAATCAATCACACGGAAAATCCTTTCGATTTCCTTCAGCCACTTCTGAGCACCTTCAGGGTCATGTGTACCTTTGAACAACGGAGGATTGTTCCTTTGGAAATTTCCCAATTGCCTATCAGCACCAATCACGCCTCCAGTTGGGTTTCCAGCAAGTACACCAGCTAACATCCCCAAAGCCTCAGCTAATGCAGCATCATTTCGTCCGTTACCTCTTCCAGCCATGTTCCTGAGAATCAAAACATACTCTTCATCAGAATACAGTATCGACAGTGTTACCTTACACTAATCGCATACAAAAAGGGATGACTGACTCAAGACTCTGGTCGCAACGACCGACTATGCTCTGATACCACTATTGTAACACCCTCTAAAAACCCCGAATAATTTTTCGCAAACACTAAAAGCATAATATCAGAGTACATGTATAATCGAGGATGCTACAATTCTCTTTTAATAAAACAAATTCCTGTCATGCATAACGTAGTAGTAACTCATACATGTTTACACAGCGGAATAATTTAATTAATAAAATCAATGTTATTAATATTTTCAAAATCATCAGGGATTAACACCTGAAAAAATGTCAACATCATATTATAACAAATATAAGGAAATAAACGAGTCTGACTAAAGCAGCTCGACAAACAAACGTTCCCGGAGTTACAACTACCAGAGCATGACTCGGACAATACTAAAACGGAAATAAACTAGAAACCACGAGCCTTCGCCAAGCACCTGAACGAAGCTCCTCAATCTGAAATATTCAACAGTAAGGGTGAGCATCTCAATTCTACATTTGATTATACGATCATAACAATCAATTCAGGAAACCATAAGCATCACCCAACAATTAGCACATTTCATAGTTTACAAAAACCTTTACAATTCATATACCCATAATATATTACTTTTCATATTTACAATTAACATCAAACATCGTCAACAGTTTAGCAACCATACGTGCATACAAACAATCAATTACAACATTGGAAAAATCATCCATTCATGTTATATTCAAGGTAATGCAACGCACCCATGCATGTGGTACCACTTTACCGCCCCATTAAATCTCGGGTCACGGATAACTCACCGTTCCATTATATCGCGGACACGGCTACCACCTCAACGTTCCATTAAATCGCGGACACGTATATTGGCCACCATGTTAATTCCACACAATGGGAATTAACAAATGCAACATGATATGTAAGTATGTAACACTCAGCATACTATGAACATCAATCAACATATCATGCACATCAACAACATCAATCATAACAGGATATGGATAGCATGTAATCACTCAGCATACTATTTAAACATCAATCATATCAAGTCATATCATAATTCATGCTCGATAACATTATCCAAAAGCACGACAATAAAATCCACAATAACGCACAGAAAACAAAATTCAGAAAATCAACACAGCAGCATCAACACGGGTGCCCGTGTTGTGCAACACGGCCCGTGTTGCTGAACGCGTACAGAAAACACTTTTTTTTTTCATTACAGGGGACCAACACGGGTGCCCGTGTTGTGCAACACGGCCCGTGTTGTAATGTGTCCAGAAAACACATTACTTTACCAACACAGAAGAGCAACACGGGTGCCCGTGTTGTGCAACACGGCCCGTGTTGCTGAGCGCGTACAGAATTTTCCTGTACCTGTAGCAGCTCAGAACAGCAGCCAAACGCGGGAAAATGCCAGCCAAAACGCGCATTTCGGTACCTAACGACATCGATTTTGTATAATTCAAAACAACACCTCAATTTCCTAATTACCAACAATCATTATAGTAACCTTAGAAGTGATTAGTCGTTCATTTTGGGGAAATATGCTAACATTGGGGTTATCCCTATAACTTCCAAGGTAAATTCACGATCATGCAAATATACTCCCAATCCACCATTAGGAACCTAAAATGGTTAATTGATTTCATAACATTGAGAACCTAAACCCTCTTTAACAAAGTTCAATCCTAAGGGTATCGATCCCTACTAACATCTAACAATTGGGTTTTTTCCCTACGATTACCCAAATCAACCGTACATAAACCCATAAACAAAGGTAAATCGAGTAATAGCCCCCCTTACCTTATCAATTAGCAGCTTTGAACTTTTTGAGCGATGTTCTTCGTTCTTCTTCGTTCTTCGTACCTTCAGAGCTCTGCTTCCCAAAATCCCAACTTCTGTGTTATCGTGAATAATGAGAAAAATAACTTGAGTTTCAAAACATATCCTTACTTCTTTTGCACCCCCACTCTTTACTAACAACATCTAAGCCCAATGACTTAAAAACTCAGCATTTTCTTATTTCTTTTATTTTCCTCCATATTTCAAAATAAATAATTCCTCTTTATTTTATTAATTCCAATAAAATAATTTCCCAAATTTAAATAAATCAAATAATTGAAACTGGGGTGTTACATTATCCATTACCAAATTTTAGGTTACTTCATCACTAAGAAACTAAGTTAAAAGACTATAGTAAATGACATATATTTCATATACGTTCGTAATAATTAAAACTATATAATGAGGTTAGATAGTAAATTTATTCACCATATTCACATTATATTATGGTATAATAGATCTAAACAATTTCAATATTATTCTTCTTATCCATCACCAAATTTTAGGTTACTTCATCACTAAGAAACTAAGTTAAAAGATTATTTATTAATGACATATATTTCATATACGTTCATAATAATTAAAACTATATAATGAGGATAGATAGTATATTTATTCACCATATTCACATTGTATTATGGTATAATAGATGTAAACAATTTCAATATTATTCTTCTTGTCCATCACCAAATTTTAGGTTACTTCATCACTAAGAAACTAAGTTAAAAGACTATTAGTTAATGACATATATTTTATATACATTCGTAATAACTAAAACTACATAATGAGGTTAGATAGTATATTTATTCACCATATTCACATTGTATTATGGTATAATACATGTAAACAATTTCAATATTATTCTTCTTATCCATAACCAAAGTTTAGGTTACTTCATCACTAAGAAACTAAGTTAAAAAACTATTAACTTATGACATATATTTCGTATACGTTCATAATAATTGAAATTATATATTGAGATTAAATAGTAAATTTATTCACCATATTCACATTGTATTATGGTATAATACATGTAAACAATTTCAATATTATTCTTCTTATCCATCACCAAATTTTAGGTTACTTCCTCACTAAGAAACTAAGTTAAAAGACTATTAATTAATGATATATATTTCATATACGTTTGTAATAATTAAAACTATATAATGAGGATAGATAGTATATTTATTCACCATATTCACATTGTATTACGGTATAATAGACGTAAACAATTTCAATATTATTATTCTTATCCATTACCAAATTTTAGGTTACTTAATCACTAAGAAACTAAGTTAAAAGACTATAGTAAATGACATATATTTCATATACGTTCGTAATAATTAAAACTATATAATGAGGTTAGATATTAAATTTATTCACCATATTCACATTATATTATGGTATAATAGATCTAAACAATTTCAATATTATTCTTCTTATCCATCACCAAATTTTAGGTTACTTCATCACTAAGAAACCAAGTTAAAAGACTATTAATTAATGACATATATTTCATATACGTTCGTAATAATTAAAACTACATAATGAGGCTAGATAGTATAACTATTCACCATATTCACATTGTATTATGGTATAATAGATGTAAACAATTTCAATATTATTCTTGTTATCTATCACCAAATTTTAGCATCACTAAGAAACTAAGTTAAAAGACTATTAATCAATGACATATATTTCATATACGTTCGTAATAATTAAAACTATATAATGAGGTTAGATAGTAAATTTATTCACCATATTCACATTGTATTATGGTATAATACATTTAAACAATTTCAATATTATTCTTCTTATCCATCATCAAATTTTAGGTTACTTCATCACTAAGAAACTAAGTTAAAAGACTATTAATTTATGACTTATATTTCATATACGTTCATAATAATTAAAACTATAAAATGAGGTTAGATAGTAAATTTATTCACCATATTCACATTGTATTATGGTATAATAGATGTAAACAATTTCAAGATTATTATTCTTGTCCATCACCAAATTTTAGGTTACTTCATCACTAAGAAACTATGTTAAAAGACTATTAGTTAATGACATATATTTTATATACATTCGTAATAACTAAAACTACATAATGAGGTTAGATAGTATATTTATTCACCATATTCACATTGTATTATGGTATAATACATGTAAACAATTTCAATATTATTCTTCTTATCCATAACCAAAGGTTAGGTTACTTCATCACTAAGAAACTAAGTTAAAAAACTATTAACTTACGACATATATTTCGTATACGTTCATAATAATTGAAATTATATATTGAGATTAAATAGTAAATTTATTCACCATATTCACATTGTATTATGGTATAATACATGTAAACAATTTCAATATTATTCTTCTTATCCATCACCAAATTTTAGGTTACTTCCTCACTAAGAAACTAAGTTAAAAGACTATTAATTAATGATATATATTTCATAAAGGTTTGTAATAATTAAAACTATATAATGAGGCTAGTTAGTATATTTATTCACCATATTCACATTGTATTACGGTATAATAGACGTAAACAATTTCAATATTATTATTCTTATCCATTACCAAATTTTAGGTTACTTCATCACTAAGAAACTAAGTTAAAAGACTATAGTAAATGACATCTATTTCATATACGTTCGTAATAATTAAAACTATATAATGAGGTTAGATAGTAAATTTATTCACCATATTCACATTATATTATGGTATAATAGATCTAAACAATTTCAATATTATTCTTCTTATCCATCACCAAATTTTAGGTTACTTCATCACTAAGAAACTAAGTTAAAAGATTATTTATTAATGACATATATTTCATATACGTTCATAATAATTAAAACTATATAATGAGGATAGATAGTATATTTATTCACCATATTCACATTGTATTATGGTATAATAGATGTAAACAATTTCAATATTATTCTTCTTGTCCATCACCAAATTTTAGGTTACTTCATCACTAAGAAACTAAGTTAAAAGACTATTAGTTAATGACATATATTTTATATACATTCGTAATAACTAAAACTACATAATGAGGTTAGATAGTATATTTATTCACCATATTCACATTGTATTATGGTATAATACATGTAAACAATTTCAATATTATTCTTCTTATCCATAACCAAAGTTTAGGTTACTTCATCACTAAGAAACTAAGTTAGAAAACTATTAACTTATGACATATATTTCGTATACGTTCATAATAATTGAAATTATATATTGAGGTTAAATAGTAAATTTATTCACATTGTATTATGGTATAATACATGTAAACAATTTCAATATTACTCTTCTTATCCATCACAAAAAATAAGGTTACTTCATCACTAAGAAACTAAGTTAAAAGACTTTTAATTAATGATATATATTTCATATACGTTTGTAATAATTAAAACTATATAATAAGGCTAGATAGTATATTTATTCCCCATATTCACATTGTATTACGGTATAATAGACGTAAACAATTTCAATATTATTATTCTTATCCGTTACCAAATTTTAGGTTACTTAATCACTAAGAAACTAAGTTAAAAGACTATAGTAAATGACATATATTTCATATACGTTCGTAATAATTAAAACTATATAATGAGGTTAGATATTAAATTTATTCACCTTATTCACATTATATTATGGTATAATAGATGTAAACAATTTCAATATTATTCTTCTTATCCATCACCAAATTTTGGGTTACTTCATCACTAAGAAACCAAGTTAAAAGACTATTAATTAATGACATATATTTCATATACGTTCAAAATAATTAAAACTATATAATGAGGCTATATAGTATAACTATTCACCATATTCACATTGTATTATGGTATAATACATCTAAACAATTTCAATATTATTCTGTTATCCATCACTAAGAAACTAAGTTAAAAGACTTTTAATCAATGACATATATTTCATATACGCTCTTAATAGTTAAAACTATATAATGAGGTTAGATAGTAAATTTATTCACCATATTCACATTGTATTATGGTATAATACATCTAAACAATTTCAATATTATTCTTCTTATCCATCACCAAATTTTAGGTTACTTCATCACTAAGAAACTAAGTTAAAAGACTATTATCAATGACATATATTTCATATACGCTCGTAATAGTTAAAACTATATAATGAGGTTAGATAGTAAATTTATTCACCATATTCACATTGTATTATGCTATAATAGATGTAAACAATTTCAATATTATTCTTCTTGTCCATCACCAAATTTTAGGTTACTTCATCACTAAGAAACTAAGTTAAAAGACTATTAGTTAATGACATATATTTTATATACATTCGTAATAACTAAAACTACATAATGAGGTTAGATAGTATATTTATTCACCATATTCACATTGTATTATGGTATAATACATGTAAACAATTTCAATATTATTCTTCTTATCTATAACCAAAGTTTAGGTTACTTCATCACTAAGAAACTAAGTTAAAAAACTATTAACTTATGACATATATTTCGTATACGTTCATAATAATTGAAATTATATATTGAGGTTAAATAGTAAATTTATTCACCATATTCACATTGTATTATGGTATAATACATGTAAACAATTTCAATATTACTCTTCTTATCCATCACAAAATTTTAGGTTACTTCATCACTAAGAAACTAAGTTAAAAGACTATTAATTAATGATATATATTTCATATACGTTTGTAATAATTAAAACTATATAATGAGGCTAGATAGTATATTTATTCACCATATTCACATTGTATTATGGTATAATAGACGTAAACAATTTCAATATTATTATTCTTATCCATTACCAAATTTTAGGTTACTTAATCACTAAGAAACTAAGTTAAAAGACTATAGGAAATGACATATATTTCATATACGTTCGTAATAATTAAAACTATATAATGAGGTTAGATATTAAATTTATTCACCATATTCACATTATATTTTGGTATAATAGATGTAAACAATTTCAATATTATTCTTCTTATCCATCACCAAATTTTAGGTTACTTCATCACTAAGAAACCAAGTTAAAAGACTATTAATTAATGACATATATTTCATATACGTTCGTAATAATTAAAACTATATAATGAGGCTAGATAGTATAACTATTCACCATATTCACATTGTATTATGGTATAATACATCTAAACAATTTCAATATAATTCTTGTTATCCATCACCAAATTTTAGCATCACTAAGAAACTAAGTTAAAAGACTTTTAATCAATGACATATATTTCATATACGCTCTTAATAGTTAAAACTATATAATGAGGTTAGATAGTAAATTTATTCACCATATTCACATTGTATTATGGTATAATACATCTAAACAATTTCAATATTATTCTTCTTATCCATCACCAAATTTTAGGTTACTTCATCTCTAAGAAACTAAGTTAAAAGACTATTAATCAATGACATATATATTTCATATACGCTCATAATAGTTAAAACTATATAATGAGGTTAGATAGTAAATTTATTCACCATATTCACATTGTATTATGGTATAATAGATGTAAACAACTTCAATATTATTCTTCTTGTCCATCACCAAATTTTAGGTTACTTCATCACTAAGAAACTAAGTTAAAAGACTATTAGTTAATGACATATATTTTATATACATTCGTAATAACTAAAACTACATAATGAGGTTAGATAGTATATTTATTCACCATATTCACATTGTATTATGGTATAATACATGTAAACAATTTCAATATTATTCTTCTTATTTATAACCAAAGTTTAGGTTACTTCATCACTAAGAAACTAAGTTAAAAAACTATTAACTTATGACATATATTTCGTATACGTTCATAATAATTGAAATTATATATTGAGGTTAAATAGTAAATTTATTCACCTTATTCACATTGTATTATGGTATAATACATGTAAACAATTTCAATATTACTCTTCTTATCCATCACAAAATTTTAGGTTACTTCATCACTAAGAAACTAAGTTAAAAGACTATTAATTAATGATATATATTTCATATACGTTTGTAATAATTAAAACTATATAATGAGACTAGATAGTATATTTATTCACCATATTCACATTTTATTACGGTATAATAGACGTAAACAATTTCAATATTATTATTCTTATCCATTACCAAATTTTAGGTTACTTAATCACTAAGAAACTAAGTTAAAAGACTATAGTAAATGACATATATTTCATATACGTTCGTAATAATTAAAACTATATAATGAGGTTAGATATTAAATTTATTCACCATATTCAAATTATATTATGGTATAATAGATGTAAACAATTTCAATATTATTCTTCTTATCCATCACCAAATTTTAGGTTACTTCATCACTAAGAAACCAAGTTAAAAGACTATTAATTAATGACATATATTTCATATACGTTCGTAATAATTAAAACTATATAATGAGGCTAGATAGTATAACTATTCACCATATTCACATTGTATTATGGTATAATATATCTAAACAATTTCAATATTATTCTTGTTATCCATCACCAAATTTTAGGATCACTAAGAAACTAAGTTAAAAGACTTTTAATCAATGACATATATTTCATATACGCTCTCAATAGTTAAAACTATATAATGAGGTTAGATAGTAAATTTATTCACCATCTTCACATTGTATTATGGTATAATACATCTAAACAATTTCAATATTATTCTTCTTATCCATCACCAAATTTTAGGTTACTTCATCTCTAAGAAACTAAGTTAAAAGACTATTAATCAATGACATATATTTCATATAAGCTCGTAATAATTAAAACTATATAATGAGGTTAGATAGTAAATTTATTCACCATATTCACATTGTATTATGGTATAATAGATGTAAACAATTTCAATATAATTCTTCTTGTCCATCACCAAATTTTAGGTTACTTCATCACTAAGAAACTAAGTTAAAAGACTATTAGTTAATGACATATATTTTATATACATTCGTAATAACTAAAACAACATAATGAGGTTAGATAGTATATTTATTCACCATATTCACATTGTATTATGGTATAATACATGTAAACAATTTCAATATTATTTTTCTTATCCATAACCAAAGTTTAGGTTACTTCATCACTAAGAAACTAAGTTAAAAAACTATTAACTTATGACATATATTTTGTATACGTTCATAATAATTGAAATTATATATTGATGTTAAATATTAAATTTATTCACCATATTCACATTGTATTATGGTATAATACATTTAAACAATTTCAATATTACTCTTCTTATCCTTCACAAAATTTTAGGTTACTTCATCACTAAGAAACTAAGTTAAAAGACTATTAATTAATGATATATATTTCATATACGTTTGTAATAATTAAAACTTATTAATGAGGCTAGATAGTATATTTATTCACCATATTCACATTGTATTACGGTATAATAGACGTAAGCAATTTCAATATTATTATTCTTATCCATTACCAAATTTTAGGTTACTTCATCACTAAGAAACTAAGTTAAAACACTATAGTAAATGACATATATTTCATATACGTTCGTAATAATTAAAACTATATAATGAGGTTAGATAGTAAATTTATTCACCATATTCACATTATATTATTGTATAATATATGTAAAAAATTTCAATATTATTCTTCTTATTCATCACCAGATTTTAGGTTACTTAATCACTAAGAAACTGAGGTAAAAGGCTATTAATTAATGACATATATTTCATATACGTTCGTAATAATTAAAACTATATAATGAGGCTAGATAGTATAATTATTCACCATATTCACATTGTATTATGTTATAATAGATGTAAACAATTTAAATATTATTCTTGTTATCCATCACCAAATTTTAGCATCACTAAGAAACTAAGTTAAAAGACTATTAATCGCTGACATATATTTCATATACGCTCGTAATAGTTAAAACTATATAATGAGGCTAGATAGTAAATTTATTCACCATATTCATATTGTATTATGGTATAATACATCTAAACAATTTCAATATTATTCTTCTTATCCATCACCAAATTTTAGGTTACTTCATCACTAAGAAACTAAGTTAAAAGACTATTAATCAATGACATATATTTCACGAACGCTCGTAATAGTTTAAACTATATACTGAGGTTAGATAGTAAATTTTTTCACCATATTCACATTGTATTATGGTATAATAGATGTAAACAATTTCGATATTATTCTTCTTGTCCATCACCAAATTTTAGGTTACTTCATCACTAAGAAACTAAGTTAAAAGACTATTAGTTAATGACATATATTTTATATACATTCGTAATAACTAAAACTACATAATGAGGTTAGATAGTATATTTATTCACCATATTCACATTGTATTATGGTATAATACATGTAAACAATTTCAATATTATTCTTCTTATTTATAACCAAAGTTTAGGTTACTCCATCACTAAGAAACTAAGTTAAAAAACTATTAACTTATGACATATATTTCGTATACGTTCATAATAATTGAAATTATATATTGAGGATAAATAGTAAATTTATTCACCATATTCACATTGTATTATGGTATAATACATGTAAACAATTTCAATATTACTCTTCTTATCCATCACAAAATTTTAGGTTACTTCATCACTAAGAAACTAAGTTAAAAGACTATTAATTAATGATATATATTTCATATACGTTTGTAATAATTAAAACTATATAATGAGACTAGATAGTATATTTATTCACCATATTCACATTTTATTACGGTATAATAGACGTAAACAATTTCAATATTATTATTCTCATCCATTACCAAATTTTAGGTTACTTAATCACTAAGAAACTAAGTTAAAAGACTATAGTAAATGACATATATTTCATATACGTTCGTAATAATTAAAACTATATAATGAGGTTAGATATTAAATTTATTCACCATATTCACATTATATTTTGGTATAATAGATGTAAACAATTTCAATATTATTCTTCTTATCCATCACCAAATTTTAGGTTACTTCATCACTAAGAAACCAAGTTAAAAGACTATTAATTAATGACATATATTTCATATACGTTCGTAATAATTAAAACTATATAATGAGGATAGATAGTATAACTATTCACCATATTCACATTGTATTATGGTATAATACATCTAAACAATTTCAATATTATTCTTGTTATCCATCACCAAATTTTAGCATCACTAAGAAACTAAGTTAAAAGACTATTAATCAATGACATATATTTCATATACGCTCGTAATAGTTAAAACTATATAATGAGGTTAGATAGTAAATTTATTCACCATATTCACATTGTATTATGGTATAATACATCTAAACAATTTCAATATTATTATTCTTATCCATCACCAAATTTTAGGTTACTTCATCACTCAGAAACTAAGTTAAAAGACTATTAATTTATGACTTATATTTCATATACGTTCATAATAATTAAAACTATATAATGAGGTTAGATATTTATTCACCATATTCACATTGTATTATGGTATAATAGATGTAAACAATTTCAATATTATTCTTCTTGTCCATCATCAAATTTTAGGTTACTTCATCACTAAGAAACTAAGTTAAAATACTATTAGTTAATGACATATATTTTATATACATTCGTAATAACTAAAACTACATAATGAGGTTAGATAGTATATTTATTCACCATATTCACATTGTATTATGGTATAATACATGTAAACAATTTCAATATTATTTTTCTTATCCATAACCAAAGTTTAGGTTACTTCATCACTAAGAAACTAAGTTAAAAAACTATTAACTTATGACATATATTTTGTATACATTCATAATAATTGAAATTATATATTGAGGTTAAATATTAAATTTATTCACCATATTCACATTGTATTATGGTATAATACATGTAAACAATTTCAATATTACTCTTCTTATCCTTCACAAAATTTTAGGTTACTTCATCACTAAGAAACTAAGTTAAAAGACTATTAATTAATGATATATATTTCATATACGTTTGTAATAATTAAAACTATATAATGAGGCTAGATAGTATATTTATTCACCATATTCACATTGTATTACGGTATAATAGACGTAAACAATTTCAATATTATTATTCTTATCCATTACCAAATTTTAGGTTACTTCATCACTAACAAACTAAGTTAAAACACTATAGTAAATGACATATATTTCATATACGTTCGTAATAATTAAAACTATATAATGAGGTTAGATAGTAAATTTATTCACCATATTCACATTATATTATTGTATAATATATGTAAAAAATTTCAATATTATTCTTCTTATCCATCACCAGATTTTAGGTTACTTAATCACTAAGAAACTAAGGTAAAAGGCTATTAATTAATGACATATATTTCATATACGTTTGTAATAATTAAAACAATATAATGGGGCTAGATAGTATATTTATTCACCATATTCACATTGTATTATGGTATAATAGATGTAAACAATTTAAATATTATTATTCTTATCCATTACCAAATTTTAGCATCACTAAGAAACTAAGTTAAAAGACTATTAATCGCTGACATATATTTCATATACGCTTGTAATAGTTAAAACTATATAATGAGGCTAGATAGTAAATTTATTCACCATATTCACATTGTATTATGGTATAATACATCTAAACAATTTCAATATTATTCTTCTTATCCATCACCAAATTTTAGGTTACTTCATCACTAAGAAACTAAGTTAAAAGACTATTAATCAATGACATATATTTCACATACGCTCGTAATAGTTAAAACTATATAATGAGGTTAAATAGTAAATTTATTCACCATATTCACATTGTATTATGGTATAATAGATGTAAACAATTTCGATATTATTCTTCTTGTCCATCACCAAATTTTAGGCTACTTCATCACTAAGAAACTAAGTTAAAAGACTATTAGTTAATGACATATATTTTATATACATTCGTAATAACTAAAACTACATAATGAGGTTAGATAGTAAATTTATTCACCATATTCACATTGTATTATGGTATAATACATGTAAACAATTTCAATATTATTCTTCTTATCCATAACCAAAGTTTAGGTTACTTCATCACTAAGAAACTAAGTTAAAAAACTACTAACTTATGACATATATTTCGTATACGTTCATAATAATTGAAATTATATATTGAGGTTAAATAGTAAATTTATTCACCATATTCACATTGTATTATGGTATAATACATGTAAACAATTTCAATATTATTCTTCTTATCCATCACCAAATTTTTGGTTACTTCATCACTAAGAAACTAAGTTAAAAGACTATTAATTAATGATATATATTTCATATACGTTTGTAATAATTAAAACTATATAATGAGGCTATATAGTATATTTATTCACCAGATTCACATTGTATTACGGTATAATAGACGTAAACAATTTCAATATTATTATTCTTATCCATTACAAAATTTTAGGTTACTTCATCACTAAGAAACTAAGTTAGAAGACTATTAATCAATGACATATATTTCATATACGCTTGTAATAGTTAAAACTATATAATGAGGCTAGATAGTAAATTTATTCACCATATTCACATTGTATTATGGTATAATACATCTAAACATTTTCAATATTATTCTTCTTATCCATCACCAAATTTTAGGTTACTTCATCACTAAGAAACTAAGTTAAAAGACTATTAGTTAATGACATATATTTTATATACATTCGTAATAACTAAAACTACATAATGATGTTAGATAGTATATTTATTCACCATATTCACATTGTATTATGGTATAATACATGTAAATAATTTCAATATTATTCTTCTTATCCATAACCAACGTTTAGGTTAATTCATCACTAAGAAACTAAGTTAAAAAACTATTAACTTATGACATATATTTTGTATACGTTCATAATAATTGAAATTATATATTGAGGTTAAATATTAAATTTATTCACCATATTCACATTGTATTATTGTATAATACATGTAAACAATTTCAATATTACTCTTCTTATCAATCACAAAATTTTAGGTTACTTCATCACTAAGAAACTAAGTTAAAAGACTATTAATTAATGATATATATTTCATATACGTTTGTAATAATTAAAACTATATAATGAGGCTAGATAGTATATTTATTCACCATATTCACATTGTATTATGGTATAATAGACGTAAACAATTTCAATATTATTATTCTTATCCATTACCAAATTTTAGGTTACTTCATCACTAAGAAACTAAGTTAAAAGACTATAGTAAATGACATATATTTCATATACGTTCGTAATAATTAAAACTATATAATGAGGTTAGATATTAAATTTATTCACCATATTCACATTATATTTTGGTATAATAGATGTAAACAATTCCAATATTATTCTTCTTATCCATCACCAAATTTTAGGTTACTTCATCACTAAGAAACCAAGTTAAAAGACTATTAATTAATGACATATATTTCATATAAGTTTGTAATAATTAAAACTATATAATGAGGCTAGATAGTATAACTATTAACCATATTCACATTGTATTATGGTATAATACATCTAAACAATTTCAATATTATTCTTGTTATCCATCACCAAATTTTAGCATTACTAAGAAACTAAGTTAAAAGACTATTAATCAATGACATATATTTCATATACGCTCGTAATAGTTAAAACTATATAATGAGGTTAGATAGTAAATTTATTCACCATATTCACATTGTATTATGGTATAATACATCTAAACAATATCAATATTATTCTTCTTATCCATCACCAAATTTTAGGTTACTTCATCACTAAGAAAATAAGTTAAAAGACTATTAATTTATGACTTATATTTCATATACGTTCATAATAATTAAAACTATATAATGAGGTTAGATAGTAAATTTATTCACCATATTCACATAGTATTATGGTATAATAGATGTAAACAATTTCAATATTATTCTTCTTGTCCATCACCAAATTTTAGGTTACTTCATCACTAAGAAACTAAGTTAAAAGACTATTAGTTAATGACATATATTTTATATACATTCGTAATAACTAAAACTACACAATGAGGTTAGATAGTATATTTATTCACCATATTCACATTGTATTATGGTATAATACATGTAAACAATTTCAATATTATTCTTCTTATCCATAACCAAAGTTTAGGTTACTTCATCACTAAGAAACTAAGTTAAAAAACTATTAACTTATGACATATATTTTGTATACGTTCATAATAATTGAAATTATATATTGAGGTTAAATATTAAATTTATTCACCATATTCACATTGTATTATGGTATAATACATGTAAACAATTTCAATATTACTCTTCTTATCCTTCACAAAATTTTAGGTTACTTCATCACTAAGAAACTAAGTTAAAAGACTATTAATTAATGATATATATTTCATATACGTTTGTAATAATTAAAACTATATAATGAGGCTAGATAGTATATTTATTCACCATATTCACATTGTATTACGGTATAATAGACGTAAACAATTTCAATATTATTATTCTTATCCATTACCAAATTTTAGGTTACTTCATCACTAACAAACTAAGTTAAAACACTATAGTAAATGACATATATTTCATATACGTTCGTAATAATTAAAACTATATAATGAGGTTAGATAGTAAATTTATTCACCATATTCACATTATATTATTGTATAATATATGTAAAAAATTTCAATATTATTCTTCTTATCCATCACCAGATTTTAGGTTACTTAATCACTAAGAAACTAAGGTAAAAGACAATTAATTAATGACATATATTTCATATAGGTTCGTTATAATTAAAAATATATAATGAGGCTAGATAGTATAATTATTCACCATATTCACATTGTATTATGGTATAATAGATGTAAACAATTTCAATATTATTCTTGTTATCCATCACCAAATTTTAGCATCACTAAGAAACTAAGTTAAAAGACTATTAATTAATGACATATATTTCATATACGTTCGTAATAATTAAAACTATATAATGAGGTTAGATAGTAAATTTATTCACCATATTCACATTATGTTATGGTATAATAGATGTAAAAAATTTCAATATTATTCTTCTTATCCATCACCAAATTTTAGGTTACTTCATCACTAAGAAACCAAGTTAAAAGACTATTAATTAATGACATATATTTCATATACGTTCGTAATAATTAAAACTATATAATGAGGCTAGATAGTATAACTATTCACCATATTCACATTGTATTATGGTATAATACATCTAAACAATTTCAATATTATTCTTGTTATCCATCACCAAATTTTAGCATCACTAAGAAACTAAGATAAAAGACTATTAATCAATGACATATATTTCATTTACGCTCGTAATAGTTAAAACAATATAATGAGGTTAGATTTTAAAAAAATTCACCATATTCACATTGTATTATGGTATAATACATCTAAACAATTTCAATATTCTTCTTCTTATCCATCACCAAATTTTAGGTTACTTCATCACTAAGAAACTAAGTTAAAAGACTATTAATCAATGACATATATTTCATATACGCTCGTAATAGTTAAAACTATATAATGAGGTTAGATAGTAAATTTATTCACCATATTCACATTGTATTATGGTATAATAAATCTAAACAATTTCAATATTATTCTTGTAATCTATCACCAAATTTTAGGTTACTTCATCACTAAGAAACTAAGATAAAAGACTATTAATCAATGACATATATTTCATATACGCTCGTAATAGTTAAAACTATATAATGAGGCTAGATAGTAAATTTATTCACCATATTCACATTGTATTATGGTATAATAAATCTAAACAATTTCAATATTATTCTTCTTATCCATCACCAAATTTTAGGTTACTTCATCACTAAGAAACTAAGTTAAAAGACTATTAATCAATGACATATATTTCATATACGCTCGTAATATTTAAAACTATATAATGAGGTTAGATAGTAAATTTATTCACCATATTCACATTGTATTATGGTATAATAGATGTAAACAATTTGTATATTATTCTTCTTATCCATCACCAAATTTTAGGTTACTTCATCACTAAGAAACTAAGTTAAAATACTATTAGTTAATGACATATATTTTATATACATTTGTAATAACTAAAACTACATAATGAGGTTAGATAGTAAATTTATTCACCATATTCACATTGTATTATGGTATAATACATGTAAACAATTTCAATATTATTCTTCTTATCCATAACCAAAGTTTAGGTTACTTCATCACTAAGAAAATAAGTTAAAAAACTATTAACGTATGACATATATTTCGTATACGTTCATAATAATTGAAATTATATATTGAGGTTAAATAGTAAATTTATTCACCATATTCACATTGTATTATGGTATAATACATGTAAACAATTTCAATATTATTCTTCTTATCCATCACCAAATTTTAGGTTACTTCATCACTAAGAAACTAAGTTAAAAGACTATTAATTAATGATATATATTTCATATACGTTTGTAATAATTAAAACTATATAATGAGGCTAGATAGTATATTTATTCACCATATTCACATTGTATTATGGTATAATAGACGTAAACAATTTCAATATTATTATTCTTATCCATTACAAAATTTTAGGTTACTTCATCACTAAGAAACTAAGTTAAAAGACTATAGTAAATGACATATATTTCATATACGTTCGTAATAATCAAAACTATATAATGAGGTTAGATAGTAAATTTATTCACCATATTCACATTATATTATGGTATAATAGATGTAAACAATTTCAATATTCTTCTTCTTATCCATCACCAAATTTTAGGTTACTTAATCACTAAGAAACTAAGGTAAAAGACTATTAATTAATGACATATATTTCATATACGTTCGTTATAATTAAAACTATATAATGAGGCTAGATAGTATAATTATTCACCATATTCACATTGTATTATGGTATAATAGATGTAAACAATTTCAATATTATTCTTGTTATCCATCACCAAATTTTAGCATCACTAAGAAACAGAGTTAAAAGACTATTAATTAATGACATATATTTCATATACGTTCGTAATAATTAAAACTATATAATGAGGTTAGATAGTAAATTTATTCACCATATTCACATTATATTATGGTATAATAGATGTAAACAATTTCAATATTATTCTTCTTATCCATCATCAAATTTTAGGTTACTTCATCACTAAGAAACCAAGTTAAAAGACTATTAATTAATGACATATATTTCATATACGTTCGTAATAATTAAAACTATATAATGAGGCTAGATCGTATAACTATTCACCATATTCACATTGTATTATGGTATAATACATCTAAACAATTTCAATATTATTCTTGTTATCCATCACCAAATTTTAGCATCACTAAGAAACTAAGATAAAAGACTATTAATCAATGACATATATTTCATTTACGCTCGTAATAGTTAAAACAATATAATGAGGTTAGATAGTAAAAAATATTCACCATATTCACATTGTATTATGGTATAATACATCTAAACAATTTCAATATTCTTCTTCTTATCCATAACCAAATTTTAGGTTACTTCATCACTAAGAAACTAAGTTAAAAGACTATTAATCAATGACATATATTTCATATACGCTCGTAATAGTTAAAACTATATAATGAGGTTAGATAGTAAATTTATTCACCATATTCATATTGTATTATGGTATAATACATCTAAACAATTTCAATATTATTCTTGTTATCCATCACCAAATTTTAGGTTACTTCATCACTAAGAAACTAAGATAAAAAAGACTATTAATCAATGACATATATTTCATATACGCTCGTAATAGTTAAAACTATATAACGAGGTTACATAGTAAATTTATTCACCATATTCACATTGTATTATGGTATAATACATCTAAACAATTTCAATATTCTTCTTCTTATCCATAACCAAAGTTTAGGTTACTTCATCACTAAGAAACTAAGTTAAAATACTATTAACTTATGACATATATTTCGTATACGTTCATAATAATTGAAAATATATATTGAGGTTAAATAGTAAATTTATTCACCATATTCACATTGTATTATGGTATAATACATGTGAACAATTTCAATATTCTTCTTCTTATCCATCACCAAATTTTAGGTTACTTCCTGACTAAGAAACTAAGTTAAAAGACTATTAATTAATGATATATATTTCATATACGTTTGTAATAATTAAAACTATATAATGAGGCTAGATAGTATATTTATTCACCATATTAACATTGTATTACGGTATGATAGACGTAAACAATTTCAATATTATTATTCTTAACCATTACCAAATTTTAGGTTACTTCATCACTAAGAAACTAAGTTAAAAGACTATAGTAAATGACATATATTTCATATAGGTTCGTAATAATTAAAACTATATAATGAGGTTAGGTAGTAAATTTATTCACCATATTCACATTATATTATGGTATAATAGATGTAAACAATTTCAATATTATTCTTCTTATCCATCATCAAATTTTAGGTTACTTCATCACTAAGAAACCAAGTTAAAAGACTATTAATTAATGACATATATTTCATATACGTTCGTAATAATTAAAACTATATAATGAGGCTAGATAGTATAACTATTCACCATATTCACATTGTATTATGGTATAATACATCTAAACAATTTCAATATTATTCTTGTTATCCATCACCAAATTTTAGCATCACTAAGAAACTAAGATAAAAGACTATTAATCAATGACATATATTTCATTTACGCTCGTAATAGTTAAAACAATATAATGAGGTTAGATAGTAAAAAATATTCACCATATTCACATTGTATTATGGTATAATACATCTAAACAATTTCAATATTCTTCTTCTTATCCATCACCAAATTTTAGGTTACTTCATCACTAAGAAACTAAGTTAAAAGACTATTAATCAATGACATATATTTCATATACGCTCGTAATAGTTAAAACTATATAATGAGGTTAGATAGTAAATTTATTCACCATATTCACATTGTATTATGGTATAATACATCTAAACAATTTCAATATTATTCTTGTTATCCTTCACCAAATTTTAGGTTACTTCATCACTAAGAAACTAAGATAAAAGACTATTAATCAATGACATATATTTCATATACGCTCGTAATAGTTAAAATTATATAATGAGGTTAGATAGTAAAAAATATTCACCATATTCACATTGTATTATGGTATAATACATCTAAACAATTTCAATATTCTTCTTCTTATCCATAACACAAGTTTAGGTTACTTCATCACTAAGAAACTAAGTTAAAATACTATTAACTTATGACATATATTTCGTATACGTTCATAATAATTGAAAATATATATTGAGGTTAAATAGTAAATTTATTCACCATATTCACATTGTATTATGGTATAATACATGTGAACAATTTCAATATTCTTCTTCTTATCCATCACCAAATTTTAGGTTACTTCCTTACTAAGAAACTAAGTTAAAAGACTATTAATTAATGATATATATTTCATATACGTTTGTAATAATTAAAACTATATACTGAGGCTAGATAGTATATTTATTCACCATATTAACATTGTATTACGGTATGATAGACGTAAACAATTTCAATATTATTATTCTTATCCATTACCAAATTTTAGGTTACTTCATCACTAAGAAACTAAGTTAAAAGACTATAGTAAATGACATATATTTCATATAAGTTCGTAATAATTTAAACTATATAATGAGGTTAGGTAGTAAATTTATTCACCATATTCACATTATATTATGGTATAATAGATGTAAACAATTTCAATATTATTCTACTTATCCATCACCAAATTTTAGGTTACTTCATCACTAAGAAACTAAGTTAAAAGACTATTAATTAATGACATATATTTCATATACGTTCGTAATAATTAAAACTATATAATGAGGATAGATAGTATATTTATTCACCATATTCACAATTTATTATGTTATAATAGATGTAAACAACTTCAATATTATTCTTGTTATCTATCACCAAATTTTAGCATCACTAAGAAACTAAGTTAAAAGACTATTAATCAATGACATATATTTCATATACGCTCGTAATAGTCAAAACTATATAATGAGGTTAGATAGTAAATTTATTCACCATATTCACATTATATTATGGTATAATAGATGTAAACAATTTCAATATTCTTCTTCTTATCCATCACCAAATTTTAGGTTACTTAATCACTAAGAAACTAAGGTAAAAGACTATTAATTAATGACATATATTTCATATACGTTCGTTATAATTAAAACTATATAATGAGGCTAGATAGTATAATTATTCACCATATTCAAATTGTATTATGGTATAATAGATGTAAACAATTTCAATATTATTCTTCTTATCCATCACCAAATTTTAGCATCACTAAGAAACTGAGTTAAAAGACTATTAATTAATAACATATATTTCATATACGTTCGCAATAATTAAAACTATATAATGAGGTTAGATGGTAAATTTATTCACCATATTCACATTATATTATGGTATAATAGATGTAAACAATTTCAATATTATTCTTCTTATCCATCATCAAATTTTAGGTTACTTCATCACTAAGAAACCAAGTTAAAAGACTATTAATTAATGACATATATTTCATATACGTTCGTAATAATTAAAACTATATAATGAGGCTAGATAGTATAACTATTCACCATATTCACATTGTATTATGGTATAATACATCTAAACAATTTCAATATTATTCTTGTTATCCATCACCAAATTTTAGCATCACTAAGAAACTAAGATAAAAGACTATTAATCAATGACATATATTTCATTTACGCTCGTAATAGTTAAAACAATATAATGAGGTTAGATAGTAAAAAATATTCACCATATTCACATTGTATTATGGTAAAATACATCTAAACAATTTCAATATTCTTCTTCTTATCCATCACCAAATTTTAGGTTACTTCATCACTAAGAAACTAAGTTAAAAGACTATTAATCAATGACATATATTTCATATACGCTCGTAATAGTTAAAACTATATAATGAGGTTAGATAGTAAATTTATTCACCATATTCACATTGTATTATGGTATAATAAATCTAAACAATTTCAATATTATTCTTGTTATCCATCACCAAATTTTAGGTTACTTCATCACTAAGAAACTAAGATAAAAGACTATTAATCAATGACATATATTTCATATACGCTCGTAATAGTTAAAACTATATAATGAGGCTAGATAGTAAATTTATTCACCATATTCACATTGTATTATGGTATAATAAATCTAAACAATTTCAATATTATTCTTCTTATCCATCACCAAATTTTAGGTTACTTCATCACTAAGAAACTAAGTTAAAAGACTATTAATCAATGACATATATTTCATATACGCTCGTAATATTTAAAACTATATAATGAGGTTAGATAGTAAATTTATTCACCATATTCACATTGTATTATGGTATAATAGATGTAAACAATTTGTATATTATTCTTCTTATCCATCACCAAATTTTAGGTTACTTCATCACTAAGAAACTAAGTTAAAATACTATTAGTTAATGACATATATTTTATATACATTTGTAATAACTAAAACTACATAATGAGGTTAGATAGTAAATTTATTCAACATATTCACATTGTATTATGGTATAATACATGTAAACAATTTCAATATTATTCTTCTTATCCATAACCAAAGTTTAGGTTACTTCATCACTAAGAAACTAAGTTAAAAAACTATTAACGTATGACATATATTTCGTATACGTTCATAATAATTGAAATTATATATTGAGGTTAAATAGTAAATTTATTCACCATATTCACATTGTATTATGGTATAATACATGTAAACAATTTCAATATTATTCTTCTTATCCATCACCAAATTTTAGGTTACTTCATCACTAAGAAACTAAGTTAAAAGACTATTAATTAATGATATATATTTCATATACGTTTGTAATAATTAAAACTATATAATGAGGCTAGATAGTATATTTATTCACCATATTCACATTGTATTATGGTATAATAGACGTAAACAATTTCAATATTATTATTCTTATCCATTACAAAATTTTAGGTTACTTCATCACTAAGAAACTAAGTTAAAAGACTATAGTAAATGACATATATTTCATATACGTTCGTAATAATCAAAACTATATAATGAGGTTAGATAGTAAATTTATTCACCATATTCACATTATATTATGGTATAATAGATGTAAACAATTTCAATATTCTTCTTCTTATCCATCACCAAATTTTAGGTTACTTAATCACTAAGAAACTAAGGTAAAAGACTATTAATTAATTACATATATTTCATATACGTTCGTTATAATTAAAACTATATAATGAGGCTAGATAGTATAATTATTCACCATATTCACATTGTATTATGGTATAATAGATGTAAACAATTTCAATATTATTCTTGTTATCCATCACCAAATTTTAGCATCACTAAGAAACAGAGTTAAAAGACTATTAATTAATGACATATATTTCATATACGTTCGTAATAATTAAAACTATATAATGAGGTTAGATAGTAAATTTATTCACCATATTCACATTATATTATGGTATAATAGATGTAAACAATTTCAATATTATTCTTCTTATCCGTCATCAAATTTTAGGTTACTTCATCACTAAGAAACCAAGTTAAAAGACTATTAATTAATGACATATATTTCATATACGTTCGTAATAATTAAAACTATATAATGAGGCTAGATCGTATAACTATTCACCATATTCACATTGTATTATGGTATAATACATCTAAACAATTTCAATATTATTCTTGTTATCCATCACCAAATTTTAGCATCACTAAGAAACTAAGATAAAAGACTATTAATCAATGACATATATTTCATTTACGCTCGTAATAGTTAAAACAATATAATGAGGTTAGATAGTAAAAAATATTCACCATATTCACATTGTATTATGGTATAATACATCTAAACAATTTCAATATTCTTCTTCTTATCCATAACCAAATTTTAGGTTACTTCATCACTAAGAAACTAAGTTAAAAGACTATTAATCAATGACATATATTTCATATACGCTCGTAATAGTTAAAACTATATAATGAGGTTAGATAGTAAATTTATTCACCATATTCATATTGTATTATGGTATAATACATCTAAACAATTTCAATATTATTCTTGTTATCCATCACCAAATTTTAGGTTACTTCATCACTAAGAAACTAAGATAAAAAAGACTATTAATCAATGACATATATTTCATATACGCTCGTAATAGTTAAAACTATATAACGAGGTTACATAGTAAATTTATTCACCATATTCACATTGTATTATGGTATAATACATCTAAACAATTTCAATATTCTTCTTCTTATCCATAACCAAAGTTTAGGTTACTTCATCACTAAGAAACTAAGTTAAAATACTATTAACTTATGACATATATTTCGTATACGTTCATAATAATTGAAAATATATATTGAGGTTAAATAGTAAATTTATTCACCATATTCACATTGTATTATGGTATAATACATGTGAACAATTTCAATATTCTTCTTCTTATCCATCACCAAATTTTAGGTTACTTCCTGACTAAGAAACTAAGTTAAAAGACTATTAATTAATGATATATATTTCATATACGTTTGTAATAATTAAAACTATATAATGAGGCTAGATAGTATATTTATTCACCATATTAACATTGTATTACGGTATGATAGACGTAAACAATTTCAATATTATTATTCTTAACCATTACCAAATTTTAGGTTACTTCATCACTAAGAAACTAAGTTAAAAGACTATAGTAAATGACATATATTTCATATAGGTTCGTAATAATTAAAACTATATAATGAGGTTAGGTAGTAAATTTATTCACCATATTCACATTATATTATGGTATAATAGATGTAAACAATTTCAATATTATTCTTCTTATCCATCATCAAATTTTAGGTTACTTCATCACTAAGAAACCAAGTTAAAAGACTATTAATTAATGACATATATTTCATATACGTTCGTAATAATTAAAACTATATAATGAGGCTAGATAGTATAACTATTCACCATATTCACATTGTATTATGGTATAATACATCTAAACAATTTCAATATTATTCTTGTTATCCATCACCAAATTTTAGCATCACTAAGAAACTAAGATAAAAGACTATTAATCAATGACATATATTTCATTTACGCTCGTAATAGTTAAAACAATATAATGAGGTTAGATAGTAAAAAATATTCACCATATTCACATTGTATTATGGTATAATACATCTAAACAATTTCAATATTCTTCTTCTTATCCATCACCAAATTTTAGGTTACTTCATCACTAAGAAACTAAGTTAAAAGACTATTAATCAATGACATATATTTCATATACGCTCGTAATAGTTAAAACTATATAATGAGGTTAGATAGTAAATTTATTCACCATATTCACATTGTATTATGGTATAATACATCTAAACAATTTCAATATTATTCTTGTTATCCTTCACCAAATTTTAGGTTACTTCATCACTAAGAAACTAAGATAAAAGACTATTAATCAATGACATATATTTCATATACGCTCGTAATAGTTAAAATTATATAATGAGGTTAGATAGTAAAAAATATTCACCATATTCACATTGTATTATGGTATAATACATCTAAACAATTTCAATATTCTTCTTCTTATCCATAACACAAGTTTAGGTTACTTCATCACTAAGAAACTAAGTTAAAATACTATTAACTTATGACATATATTTCGTATACGTTCATAATAATTGAAAATATATATTGAGGTTAAATAGTAAATTTATTCACCATATTCACATTGTATTATGGTATAATACATGTGAACAATTTCAATATTCTTCTTCTTATCCATCACCAAATTTTAGGTTACTTCCTTACTAAGAAACTAAGTTAAAAGACTATTAATTAATGATATATATTTCATATACGTTTGTAATAATTAAAACTATATACTGAGGCTAGATAGTATATTTATTCACCATATTAACATTGTATTACGGTATGATAGACGTAAACAATTTCAATATTATTATTCTTATCCATTACCAAATTTTAGGTTACTTCATCACTAAGAAACTAAGTTAAAAGACTATAGTAAATGACATATATTTCATATAAGTTCGTAATAATTTAAACTATATAATGAGGTTAGGTAGTAAATTTATTCACCATATTCACATTATATTATGGTATAATAGATGTAAACAATTTCAATATTATTCTACTTATCCATCACCAAATTTTAGGTTACTTCATCACTAAGAAACTAAGTTAAAAGACTATTAATTAATGACATATATTTCATATACGTTCGTAATAATTAAAACTATATAATGAGGATAGATAGTATATTTATTCACCATATTCACAATTTATTATGTTATAATAGATGTAAACAACTTCAATATTATTCTTGTTATCTATCACCAAATTTTAGCATCACTAAGAAACTAAGTTAAAAGACTATTAATCAATGACATATATTTCATATACGCTCGTAATAGTCAAAACTATATAATGAGGTTAGATAGTAAATTTATTCACCATATTCACATTATATTATGGTATAATAGATGTAAACAATTTCAATATTCTTCTTCTTATCCATCACCAAATTTTAGGTTACTTAATCACTAAGAAACTAAGGTAAAAGACTATTAATTAATGACATATATTTCATATACGTTCGTTATAATTAAAACTATATAATGAGGCTAGATAGTATAATTATTCACCATATTCAAATTGTATTATGGTATAATAGATGTAAACAATTTCAATATTATTCTTCTTATCCATCACCAAATTTTAGCATCACTAAGAAACTGAGTTAAAAGACTATTAATTAATAACATATATTTCATATACGTTCGCAATAATTAAAACTATATAATGAGGTTAGATGGTAAATTTATTCACCATATTCACATTATATTATGGTATAATAGATGTAAACAATTTCAATATTATTCTTCTTATCCATCATCAAATTTTAGGTTACTTCATCACTAAGAAACCAAGTTAAAAGACTATTAATTAATGACATATATTTCATATACGTTCGTAATAATTAAAACTATATAATGAGGCTAGATAGTATAACTATTCACCATATTCACATTGTATTATGGTATAATACATCTAAACAATTTCAATATTATTCTTGTTATCCATCACCAAATTTTAGCATCACTAAGAAACTAAGATAAAAGACTATTAATCAATGACATATATTTCATTTACGCTCGTAATAGTTAAAACAATATAATGAGGTTAGATAGTAAAAAATATTCACCATATTCACATTGTATTATGGTAAAATACATCTAAACAATTTCAATATTCTTCTTCTTATCCATCACCAAATTTTAGGTTACTTCATCACTAAGAAACTAAGTTAAAAGACTATTAATCAATGACATATATTTCATATACGCTCGTAATAGTTAAAACTATATAATGAGGTTAGATAGTAAATTTATTCACCATATTCACATTGTATTATGGTATAATAAATCTAAACAATTTCAATATTATTCTTGTTATCCATCACCAAATTTTAGGTTACTTCATCACTAAGAAACTAAGATAAAAGACTATTAATCAATGACATATATTTCATATACGCTCGTAATAGTTAAAACTATATAATGAGGCTAGATAGTAAATTTATTCACCATATTCACATTGTATTATGGTATAATAAATCTAAACAATTTCAATATTATTCTTCTTATCCATCACCAAATTTTAGGTTACTTCATCACTAAGAAACTAAGTTAAAAGACTATTAATCAATGACATATATTTCATATACGCTCGTAATATTTAAAACTATATAATGAGGTTAGATAGTAAATTTATTCACCATATTCACATTGTATTATGGTATAATAGATGTAAACAATTTGTATATTATTCTTCTTATCCATCACCAAATTTTAGGTTACTTCATCACTAAGAAACTAAGTTAAAATACTATTAGTTAATGACATATATTTTATATACATTTGTAATAACTAAAACTACATAATGAGGTTAGATAGTAAATTTATTCAACATATTCACATTGTATTATGGTATAATACATGTAAACAATTTCAATATTATTCTTCTTATCCATAACCAAAGTTTAGGTTACTTCATCACTAAGAAACTAAGTTAAAAAACTATTAACGTATGACATATATTTCGTATACGTTCATAATAATTGAAATTATATATTGAGGTTAAATAGTAAATTTATTCACCATATTCACATTGTATTATGGTATAATACATGTAAACAATTTCAATATTATTCTTCTTATCCATCACCAAATTTTAGGTTACTTCATCACTAAGAAACTAAGTTAAAAGACTATTAATTAATGATATATATTTCATATACGTTTGTAATAATTAAAACTATATAATGAGGCTAGATAGTATATTTATTCACCATATTCACATTGTATTATGGTATAATAGACGTAAACAATTTCAATATTATTATTCTTATCCATTACAAAATTTTAGGTTACTTCATCACTAAGAAACTAAGTTAAAAGACTATAGTAAATGACATATATTTCATATACGTTCGTAATAATCAAAACTATATAATGAGGTTAGATAGTAAATTTATTCACCATATTCACATTATATTATGGTATAATAGATGTAAACAATTTCAATATTCTTCTTCTTATCCATCACCAAATTTTAGGTTACTTAATCACTAAGAAACTAAGGTAAAAGACTATTAATTAATTACATATATTTCATATACGTTCGTTATAATTAAAACTATATAATGAGGCTAGATAGTATAATTATTCACCATATTCACATTGTATTATGGTATAATAGATGTAAACAATTTCAATATTATTCTTGTTATCCATCACCAAATTTTAGCATCACTAAGAAACAGAGTTAAAAGACTATTAATTAATGACATATATTTCATATACGTTCGTAATAATTAAAACTATATAATGAGGTTAGATAGTAAATTTATTCACCATATTCACATTATATTATGGTATAATAGATGTAAACAATTTCAATATTATTCTTCTTATCCGTCATCAAATTTTAGGTTACTTCATCACTAAGAAACCAAGTTAAAAGACTATTAATTAATGACATATATTTCATATACGTTCGTAATAATTAAAACTATATAATGAGGCTAGATCGTATAACTATTCACCATATTCACATTGTATTATGGTATAATACACCTAAACAATTTCAATATTATTCTTGTTATCCATCACCAAATTTTAGCATCACTAAGAAACTAAGATAAAAGACTATTAATCAATGACATATATTTCATTTACGCTCGTAATAGTTAAAACAATATAATGAGGTTAGATAGTAAAAAATATTCACCATATTCACATTGTATTATGGTATAATACATCTAAACAATTTCAATATTCTTCTTCTTATCCATAACCAAATTTTAGGTTACTTCATCACTAAGAAACTAAGTTAAAAGACTATTAATCAATGACATATATTTCATATACGCTCGTAATAGTTAAAACTATATAATGAGGTTAGATAGTAAATTTATTCACTATATTCATATTGTATTATGGTATAATACATCTAAACAATTTCAATATTATTCTTGTTATCCATCACCAAATTTTAGGTTACTTCATCACTAAGAAACTAAGATAAAAAAGACTATTAATCAATGACATATATTTCATATACGCTCGTAATAGTTAAAACTATATAACGAGGTTAGATAGTAAATTTATTCACCATATTCACATTGTATTATGGTATAATACATCTAAACAATTTCAATATTCTTCTTCTTATCCATAACCAAAGTTTAGGTTACTTCATCACTAAGAAACTAAGTTAAAATACTATTAACTTATGACATATATTTCGTATACGTTCATAATAATTGAAAATATATATTGAGGTTAAATAGTAAATTTATTCACCATATTCACATTGTATTATGGTATAATACATGTGAACAATTTCAATATTCTTCTTCTTATCCATCACCAAATTTTAGGTTACTTCCTGACTAAGAAACTAAGTTAAAAGACTATTAATTAATGATATATATTTCATATACGTTTGTAATAATTAAAACTATATAATGAGGCTAGATAGTATATTTATTCACCATATTAACATTGTATTACGGTATGATAGACGTAAACAATTTCAATATTATTATTCTTATCCATTACCAAATTTTAGGTTACTTCATCACTAAGAAACTAAGTTAAAAGACTATAGTAAATGACATATATTTCATATAGGTTCGTAATAATTAAAACTATATAATGAGGTTAGGTAGTAAATTTATTCACCATATTCACATTATATTATGGTATAATAGATGTAAACAATTTCAATATTATTCTTCTTATCCATCATCAAATTTTAGGTTACTTCATCACTAAGAAACCAAGTTAAAAGACTATTAATTAATGACATATATTTCATATACGTTCGTAATAATTAAAACTATATAATGAGGCTAGATAGTATAACTATTCACCATATTCACATTGTATTATGGTATAATACATCTAAACAATTTCAATATTATTCTTGTTATCCATCACCAAATTTTAGCATCACTAAGAAACTAAGATAAAAGACTATTAATCAATGACATATATTTCATTTACGCTCGTAATAGTTAAAACAATATAATGAGGTTAGATAGTAAAAAATATTCACCATATTCACATTGTATTATGGTATAATACATCTAAACAATTTCAATATTCTTCTTCTTATCCATCACCAAATTTTAGGTTACTTCATCACTAAGAAACTAAGTTAAAAGACTATTAATCAATGACATATATTTCATATACGCTCGTAATAGTTAAAACTATATAATGAGGTTAGATAGTAAATTTATTCACCATATTCACATTGTATTATGGTATAATACATCTAAACAATTTCAATATTATTCTTGTTATCCTTCACCAAATTTTAGGTTACTTCATCACTAAGAAACTAAGATAAAAGACTATTAATCAATGACATATATTTCATATACGCTCGTAATAGTTAAAATTATATAATGAGGTTAGATAGTAAAAAATATTCACCATATTCACATTGTATTATGGTATAATACATCTAAACAATTTCAATATTCTTCTTCTTATCCATAACACAAGTTTAGGTTACTTCATCACTAAGAAACTAAGTTAAAATACTATTAACTTATGACATATATTTCGTATACGTTCATAATAATTGAAAATATATATTGAGGTTAAATAGTAAATTTATTCACCATATTCACATTGTATTATGGTATAATACATGTGAACAATTTCAATATTCTTCTTCTTATCCATCACCAAATTTTAGGTTACTTCCTTACTAAGAAACTAAGTTAAAAGTCTATTAATTAATGATATATATTTCATATACGTTTGTAATAATTAAAACTATATAATGAGGCTAGATAGTATATTTATTCACCATATTAACATTGTATTACGGTATGATAGACGTAAACAATTTCAATATTATTATTCTTATCCATTACCAAATTTTAGGTTACTTCATCACTAAGAAACTAAGTTAAAATACTATAGTAAATGACATATATTTCATATACGTTCGTAATAATTTAAACTATATAATGAGGTTAGGTAGTAAATTTATTCACCATATTCACATTATATTATGGTATAATAGATGTAAACAATTTCAATATTATTCTACTTATCCATCACCAAATTTTAGGTTACTTCATCACTAAGAAACTAAGTTAAAAGACTATTAATTAATGACATATATTTCACATACGTTCGTAATAATTAAAACTATATAATGAGGATAGATAGTATATTTATTCACCATATTCACAATTTATTATGTTATAATAGATGTAAACAACTTCAATATTATTCTTGTTATCTATCACCAAATTTTAGCATCACTAAGAAACTAAGTTAAAAGACTATTAATCAATGACATATATTTCATATACGCTCGTAATAGTCAAAACTATATAATGAGGTTAGATAGTAAATTTATTCACCATATTCACATTATATTATGGTATAATAGATGTAAACAATTTCAATATTCTTCTTCTTATCCATCACCAAATTTTAGGTTACTTAATCACTAAGAAACTAAGGTAAAAGACTATTAATTAATGACATATATTTCATATACGTTCGTTATAATTAAAACTATATAATGAGGCTAGATAGTATAATTATTCACCATATTCAAATTGTATTATGGTATAATAGATGTAAACAATTTCAATATTATTCTTGTTATCCATCACCAAATTTTAGCATCACTAAGAAACTGAGTTAAAAGACTATTAATTAATAACATATATTTCATATACGTTCGCAATAATTAAAACTATATAATGAGGTTAGATAGTAAATTTATTCACCATATTCACATTATATTATGGTATAATAGATGTAAACAATTTCAATATTATTCTTCTTATCCATCATCAAATTTTAGGTTACTTCATCACTAAGAAACCAAGTTAAAAGACTATTAATTAATGACATATATTTCATATACGTTCATAATAATTAAAACTATATAATGAGGCTAGATCGTATAACTATTCACCATATTCACATTGTATTATGGTATAATACATCTAAACAATTTCAATATTATTCTTGTTATCCATCACCAAATTTTAGCATCACTAAGAAACTAAGATAAAAGACTATTAATCAATGACATATATTTCATTTACGCTCGTAATAGTTAAAACAATATAATGAGGTTAGATAGTAAAAAATATTCACCATATTCACATTGTATTATGGTATAATACATCGAAACAATTTCAATATTCTTCTTCTTATCCATAACCAAATTTTAGGTTACTTCATCACTAAGAAACTAAGTTAAAAGACTATTAATCAATGACATATATTTCATATACGCTCGTAATAGTTAAAACTATATAATGAGGTTAGATAGTAAATTTACTCACCATATTCACATTGTATTATGGTATAATACATCTAAACAATTTCAATATTATTCTTGTTATCCATCACCAAATTTTAGGTTACTTCATCACTAAGAAACTAAGATAAAAGACTATTAATCAATGACATATATTTCATATACGCTCGTAATAGTTAAAACTATATAATGAGGTTAGATAGTAAATTTATTCACCATATTCACATTGTATTATGGTATAATACATCTAAACAATTTCAATATTCTTCTTCTTATCCATAACCAAAGTTTAGGTTACTTCATCACTAAGAAACTAAGTTAAAATACTATTAACTTATGACATATATTTCGTATACGTTCATAATAATTGAAAATATATATTGAGGTTAAATAGTAAATTTATTCACCATATTCACATTGTATTATGGTATAATACATGTGAACAATTTCAATATTCTTCTTCTTATCCATCACCAAATTTTAGGTTACTTCCTGACTAAGAAACTAAGTTAAAAGACTATTAATTAATGATATATATTTCATATACGTTTGTAATAATTAAAACTATATAATGAGGCTAGATAGTATATTTATTCACCATATTAACATTGTATTACGGTATGATAGACGTAAACAATTTCAATATTATTATTCTTATCCATTACCAAATTTTTGGTTACTTCATCACTAAGAAACTAAGTTAAAAGACTATAGTAAATGACATATATTTCATATACGTTCGTAATAATTAAAACTATATAATGAGGTTAGGTAGTAAATTTATTCACCATATTCACATTATATTATGGTATAATAGATGTAAACAATTTCAATATTATTCTTCTTATCCATCATCAAATTTTAGGTTACTTCATCACTAAGAAACCAAGTTAAAAGACTATTAATTAATGACATATATTTCATATACGTTCGTAATAATTAAAACTATATAATGAGGCTAGATAGTATAACTATTCACCATATTCATATTGTATTATGGTATAATACATCTAAACAATTTCAATATTATTCTTGTTATCCATCACCAAATTTTAGCATCACTAAGAAACTAAGATAAAAGACTATTAATCAATGACATATATTTCATTTACGCTCGTAATAGTTAAAACAATATAATGAGGTTAGATAGTAAAAAATATTCACCATATTCACATTGTATTATGGTATAATACATCTAAACAATTTCAATATTCTTCTTCTTATCCATCACCAAATTTTAGGTTACTTCATCACTAAGAAACTAAGTTAAAAGACTATTAATCAATGACATATATTTCATATACGCTCGTAATAGTTAAAATTATATAATGAGGTTAGATAGTAAATTTATTCACCATATTCACATTGTATTATGGTATAATACATCTAAACAATTTCAATATTATTCTTGTTATCCTTCACCAAATTTTAGGTTACTTCATCACTAAGAAACTAAGATAAAAGACTATTAATCAATGACATATATTTCATATACGCTCGTAATAGTTAAAACTATATAATGAGGTTAGATAGTAAAAAATATTCACCATATTCACATTGTATTATGGTATAATACATCTAAACAATTTCAATATTCTTCTTCTTATCCATAACCAAAGTTTAGGTTACTTCATCACTAAGAAACTAAGTTAAAATACTATTAACTTATGACATATATTTCGTATACGTTCATAATAATTGAAAATATATATTGAGTTTAAATAGTAAATTTATTCACCATATTCACATTGTATTATGGTATAATACATGTGAACAATTTCAATATTCTTCTTCTTATCCATCACCAAATTTTAGGTTACTTCCTTACTAAGAAACTTAGTTAAAAGACTATTAATTAATGATATATATTTCATATACGTTTGTAATAATTAAAACTATATAATGAGGCTAGATAGTATATTTATTCACCATATTAACATTGTATTACGGTATGATAGACGAAACAATTTCAATATTATTATTCTTATCCATTACCAAATTTTAGGTTACTTCATCACTAAGAAACTAAGTTAAAAGACTATAGTAAATGACATATATTTCATATACGTTCGTAATAATTAAAACTATATAATGAGGTTAGGTAGTACATTTATTCACCATATTCACATTATATTATGGTATAATAGATGTAAACAATTTCAATATTATTCTACTTATCCATCACCAAATTTTAGGTTACTTCATCACTAAGAAACTAAGTTAAAAGACTATTAATTAATGACATATATTTCATATACGTTCGTAATAATTAAAACTATATAATGAGGATAGATAGTATATTTATTCACCATATTCACATTGTATTATGTTATAATAGATGTAAACAATTTCAATATTATTCTTGTTATCTATCACCAAATTTTAGCATCACTAAGAAACTAAGTTAAAAGACTATTAATCAATGACATATATTTCATATACGCTCGTAATAGTTAAAACTATATAATGAGGTTAGATAGTAAATTTATTCACCATATTCACATTGTATTATGGTATAATAGATGTAAACAATTTCGATATTATTCTTCTTGTCCATCACCAAATTTTAGGTTACTTCATCACTAAGAAACTAAGTTAAAAGACTATTAGTTAATGACATATATTTTATATACATTCGTAATAACTAAAACTACATAATGAGGTTAGATAGTAAATTTATTCACCATATTCACATTGTATTATGGTATAATACATGTAAACAATTTCAATATTATTCTTCTTGTCCATAACCAAAGTTTAGGTTACTTCATCACTAAGAAACTAAGTTAAAAAACTATTAAAGTATGACATATATTTCGTATACGTTCATAATAATTGAAATTATATATTGAGGTTAAATAGTAAATTTATTCACCATATTCGCATTGCATTATGGTATAATACATGTAAACAATTTCAATATTACTCTTCTTATCCATCACCAAATTTTAGGTTACTTCATCACTAAGAAACTAAGTTAAAAGACTATTAATTAATGATATATATTTCATATACGTTTGTAATAATTAAAACTATATAATGAGGCTAGATAGTATATTTATTCACCATATTCACATTGTATTACGGTATAATAGACGTAAACAATTTCAATATTATTATTCTTATCCATTACCAAATTTTAGGTTACTTCATCACTAAGAAACTAAGTTAAAAGACTATAGTAAATGACATATATTTCATATACGTTCGTAATAATTAAAACTATATAATGAGGTTAGATAGTAAATTTATTCACCATATTCACATTATATTGTGGTAAAATAGATGTAAAAATTTTCAATATTATTTTTCTTATCCATCACCAGATTTTAGGTTACTTAACCACTAAGAAACTAAGGTAAAAGACTATTAATTAATGACATATATTTCATATACGTTCGTAATAATTAAAACTATATAATGAGGCTAGAAGTATAATTATTCACCATATTCACATTGTATTATGGTATAATAGATGTAAACAATTTCAATATTATCCTTGTTATCCATCACCAAATTTTAGCATCACGAAGAAACTAAGTTAAAAGACTATTAATCAATGACATATATTTCATATACGCTTGTAATAGTTAAAACTATATAATGAGGCTAGATAGTAAATTTATTCACCATATTCACATTATATTATGGTATAATAGATGTAAACAATTTCAATATTATTCTTCTTAACCATCATCAAATTTTAGGTTACTTCATCACTAAGAAACCAAGTTAAAAGACTATTAATTAATGACATATATTTCATATACGTTCATAATAATTAAAACTATATAATGAGGCTAGATCGTATAACTATTCACCATATTCACATTGTATTATGGTATAATACATCTAAACAATTTCAATATTATTCTTGTTATCCATCACCAAATTTTAGCATCACTAAGAAACTAAGATAAAAGACTATTAATCAATGACATATATTTCATTTACGCTCGTAATAGTTAAAACAATATAATGAGGTTAGATAGTAAAAAATATTCACCATATTCACATTGTATTATGGTATAATACATCGAAACAATTTCAATATTCTTCTTCTTATCCATAACCAAATTTTAGGTTACTTCATCACTAAGAAACTAAGTTAAAAGACTATTAATCAATGACATATATTTCACATACGCTCGTAATAGTTAAAACTATATAATGAGGTTAGAAAGTAAATTTATTCACCATATTCACATTGTATTATGGTATAATACATCTAAACAATTTCAATATTATTCTTGTTATCCTTCACCAAATTTTAGGTTACTTCATCACTAAGAAACTAAGATAAAAGACTATTAATCAATGACATATATTTCATATACGCTCGTAATAGTTAAAACTATATAATGAGGTTAGATAGTAAAAAATATTCACCATATTCACATTGTATTATGGTATAATACATCTAAACAATTTCAATATTCTTCTTCTTATCCATAACCAAAGTTTAGGTTACATCATCACTAAGAAACTAAGTTAAAATACTATTAACTTATGACATATATTTCGTATACGTTCATAATAATTGAAAATATATATTGAGGTTAAATAATAAATTTATTCACCATATTCACATTGTATTATGGTATAATACATGTGAACAATTTCAATATTCTTCTTCTTATCCATCACCAAATTTTAGGTTACTTCCTTACTAAGAAACTAAGTTAAAAGACTATTAATTAATGATATATATTTCATATACGTTTGTAATAATTAAAACTATATAATGAGGCTAGATAGTATATTTATTCACCATATTCACATTGTATTATGGTATAATAGACGTAAACAATTTCAATATTATTATTCTTATCCATTACCAAATTTTAGGTTACTTCATCACTAAGAAACTAAGTTAAAAGACTATAGTAAATGACATATATTTCATATACGCTCGTAATAATTAAAACTATATAATGAGGTTAGATATTAAATTTATTCACAATATTCACATTATATTTTGGTATAATAGATGTAAACAATTTCAATATTATTCTTCTTATCCATCACCAAATTTTAGGTTACTTCATCACTAAGAAACCAAGTTAAAAGACTATTAATTAATGACATATATTTCATATACGTTCGTAATAATTAAAACTATATAATGAGGCTAGATAGTATAACTATTCACCATATTCACATTGTATTATGGTATAATACATCTAAACAATTTCAATATTATTCTTGTTATCCATCACCAAATTTTAGCATCACTAAGAAACTAAGTTAAAAGACTATTAATCAATGACATATATTTCATATACGCTCGTAATAGTTAAAACTATATAATGAGGTTAGATAGTAAATTTATTCACCATATTCACATTGTATTATGGTATAATACATCTAAACAATATCAATATTATTCTTCTTATCCATCACCAAATTTTAGGTTACTTCATCACTAAGAAACTAAGTTAAAAGACTATTAATTTATGACTTATATTTCATATACGTTCATAATAATTAAAACTATATAATGAGGTTAGATAGTAAATTTATTCACCATATTCACATTGTATTATGGTATAATAGATGTAAACAATTTCAATATTATTCTTCTTGTCCATCACCAAATTTTAGGTTACTTCATCACTAAGAAACTAAGTTAAAAGACTATTAGTTAATGACATATATTTTATATACATTCGTAATAACTAAAACTACACAATGAGGTTAGATAGTATATTTATTCACCATATTCACATTGTATTATGGTATAATACATGTAAACAATTTCAATATTATTCTTCTTATCCATAACCAAAGTTTAGGTTACTTCATCACTAAGAAACTAAGTTAAAAAACTATTAACGTATGACATATATTTCGTATACGTTCATAATAATTGAAATTATATATTGAGGTTAAATAGTAAATTTATTCACCATATTCACATTGTATTATGGTATAATACATGTAAACAATTTCAATATTACTCTTCTTATCCATCACAAAATTTTAGGTTACTTCATCACTAAGAAACTAAGTTAAAATACTATTAATTAATGATATATATTTCATATACGTTTGTAATAATTAAAACTATATAATGAGGCTAGATAGTATATTTATTCACCATATTCACATTGTATTACGGTATAATAGACGTAAACAATTTCAATATTATTATTCTTATCCATTACAAAATTTTAGGTTACTTCATCACTAAGAAACTATGTTAAAAGACTATAGTAAATGACATATATTTCATATACGTTCGTAATAATCAAAACTATATAATGAGGTTTGATAGTAAATTTATTCACCATATTCACATTATATTATGGTATAATAGATGTAAACAATTTCAATATTCTTCTTCTTATCCATCACCAAATTTTAGGTTACTTAATCACTAAGAAACTAAGGTAAAAGACTATTAATTAATGACATATATTTCATATAGGTTCATTATAATTAAAAATATATAATGAGGCTAGATAGTATAATTATTCACCATATTCACATTGTATTATGGCATAATAGATGTAAACAATTTCAATATTATTCTTGTTATCCATCACCAAATTTTAGCATCACTAAGAAACTAAGTTAAAAGACTATTAATTAATGACATATATTTCATATACGTTCGTAATAATTAAAACTATATAATGAGGTTAGATAGTAAATTTATTCACCATATTCACATTATATTATGGTATAATAGATGTAAACAATTTCAATATTATTCTTCTTATCCATCACCAAATTTTAGGTTACTTCATCACTAAGAAACCAATCTAAAAGACTATTAATTAATGACATATATTTCATATACGTTCGTAATAATTAAAACTATATAATGAGGCTAGATAGTATAACTATTCACCATATTCACATTGTATTATGGTATAATACATCTAAACAATTTCAATATTATTCTTGTTATCCATCACCAAATTTTAGCATCACTAAGAAACTAAGATAAAAGACTATTAATCAATGACATATATTTCATTTACGCTCGTAATAGTTAAAACAATATAATGAGGTTAGATAGTAAAAAATATTCACCATATTCACATTGTATTATGGTATAATACATCTAAACAATTTCAATATTCTTCTTCTTATCCATCACCAAATTTTAGGTTACTTCATCACTAAGAAACTAAGTTAAAAGACTATTAATCAATGACATATATTTCATATACGCTCGTAATAGTTAAAACTATATAATGAGGTTAGATAGTAAATTTATTCACCATATTCACCTTGTATTATGGTATAATACATCTAAACAATTTCAATATTATTCTTGTTATCCATCACCAAATTTTAGGTTACCTCATCACTAAGAAACTAAGATAAAAGACTATTAATCAATGACATATATTTCATATACGCTCGTAATAGTTAAAACTATATAATGAGGCTAGATAGTAAATTTATTTACCATATTCACATTGTATTATGGTATAATACATCTAAACAATTTCAATATTATTCTTCTTATCCATCACCAAATTTTAGGTTACTTCATCACTAAGAAACTAAGTTAAAAGACTATTAATCAATGACATATGTTTCATATACGCTCGTAATAGTTAAAACTATTTAATGAGGCTAGATAGTAAATTTATTTACCATATTCACATTGTATTATGGTATAATACATCTAAACAATTTCAATATTATTCTTCTTATCCATCACCAAATTTTAGGTTACTTCATCACTAAGAAACTAAGTTAAAAGACTATTAATCAATGACATATGTTTCATATACGCTCGTAATAGTTAAAACTATATAATGAGGTTAGATAGTAAATTTATTCACCATATTCACATTGTATTATGGTATAATAGATGTAAACAATTTGGATATTATTCTTCTTATCCATCACCAAATTTTAGGTTACTTCATCACTAAGAAACTAAGTTAAAATACTATTAGTTAATGACATATATTTTATATACATTCGTAATAACTAATACTACATAATGAGGTTAGATAGTAAATTTATTCACCATATTCACATTGTATTATGGTATAATACATGTAAACAATTTCGATATTATTCTTCTTATCCATAACCAAAGTTTAGGTTACTTCATCACTAAGAAACTAAGTTAAAAAACTATTAACGTATGACATATATTTCGTATACGTTCATAATAATTGAAATTATATATTGAGGTTAAATAGTAAATTTATTCACCATATTCACATTGTATTATGGTATAATACATGTAAACAATTTCAATATTATTCTTCTTATCCATCACCAAATTTTAGGTTACTTAATCACTAAGAAACTAAGTTAAAAGACTATTAATTAATGATATATATTTCATATACGTTTGTAATAATTAAAACTATATAATGAGGCTAGATAGTATATTTATTCACCATATTCACATTGTATTACGGTATGATAGACGTAAACAATTTCAATATTATTATTCTTATCCATTACCAAATTTTAGGTTACTTCATCACTAAGAAACTAAGTTAAAAGACTATAGTAAATGACATATATTTCATATACGTTCGTAATAATTAAAACTATATAATGAGGTTAGGTAGTAAATTTATTCACCATATTCACATTATATTATGGTATAATAGATGTAAACAATTTCAATATTATTCTTCTTATCCATCATCAAACTTTAGGTTACTTCATCACTAAGAAACCAAGTTAAAAGACTATTAATTAATGACATATATTTCATATATGTTCGTAATAATTAAAACTATATAATGAGGCTAGATAGTATAACTGTTCACCATATTCACATTGTATTATGGTATAATACATCTAAACAATTTCAATATTATTCTTGTTATCCATCGCCAAATTTTAGCATCACTAAGAAACTAAGATAAAAGACTATTAATCAATGACATATATTTCATTTACGCTCGTAATAGTTAAAACAATATAATGAGGTTAGATAGTAAAAAATATTCACCATATTCACATTGTATTATGGTATAATACATCTAAACAATTTCAATATTCTTCTTCTTATCCATCACCAAATTTTAGGTTACTTCATCACTAAGAAACTAAGTTAAAAGACTATTAATCAATGACATATATTTCATATACGCTCGTAATAGTTAAAACTATATAATGAGGTTAGATAGTAAATTTATTCACCATATTCACATTGTATTATGGTATAATACATCTAAACAATTTCAATATTATTCTTGTTATCATTCACCAAATTTTAGGTTACTTCATCACTAAGAAACTAAGATAAAAGACTATTAATCAATGACATATATTTCATATACGCTCGTAATAGTTAAAACTATATAATGAGGTTAGATAGTAAAAAATATTCACCATATTCACATTGTATTATGGTATAATACATCTAAACAATTTCAATATTCTTCTTCTTATCCATAACCAAAGTTTAGGTTACTTCATCACTAAGAAACTAAGTTAAAAGACTATTAATCAATGACATATATTTCATATACGCTCGTAATAGTTAAAACTATATAATGAGGTTAGATAGTAAATTTATTCACCATATTCACATTGTATTATGGTATAATACATCTAAACAATTTCAATATTATTCTTGTTATCCATCACCAAATTTTAGGTTACTTCATCACTAAGAAACTAAGATAAAAGACTATTAATCAATGACATATGTTTCATATACGCTCGTAATAGTTAAAACTATTTAATGAGGCTAGATAGTAAATTTATTTACCATATTCACATTGTATTATGGTATAATACATCTAAACAATTTCAATATTATTCTTCTTATCCATCACCAAATTTTAGGTTACTTCATCACTAAGAAACTAAGTTAAAAGACTATTAATCAATGACATATGTTTCATATACGCTCGTAATAGTTAAAACTATATAATGAGGTTAGATAGTAAATTTATTCACCATATTCACATTGTATTATGGTATAATAGATGTAAACAATTTGGATATTATTCTTCTTATCCATCACCAAATTTTAGGTTACTTCATCACTAAGAAACTAAGTTAAAATACTATTAGTTAATGACATATATTTTATATACATTCGTAATAACTAATACTACATAATGAGGTTAGATAGTAAATTTATTCACCATATTCACATTGTATTATGGTATAATACATGTAAACAATTTCGATATTATTCTTCTTATCCATAACCAAAGTTTAGGTTACTTCATCACTAAGAAACTAAGTTAAAAAACTATTAACGTATGACATATATTTCGTATACGTTCATAATAATTGAAATTATATATTGAGGTTAAATAGTAAATTTATTCACCATATTCACATTGTATTATGGTATAATACATGTAAACAATTTCAATATTATTCTTCTTATCCATCACCAAATTTTAGGTTACTTAATCACTAAGAAACTAAGTTAAAAGACTATTAATTAATGATATATATTTCATATACGTTTGTAATAATTAAAACTATATAATGAGGCTAGATAGTATATTTATTCACCATATTCACATTGTATTACGGTATGATAGACGTAAACAATTTCAATATTATTATTCTTATCCATTACCAAATTTTAGGTTACTTCATCACTAAGAAACTAAGTTAAAAGACTATAGTAAATGACATATATTTCATATACGTTCGTAATAATTAAAACTATATAATGAGGTTAGGTAGTAAATTTATTCACCATATTCACATTATATTATGGTATAATAGATGTAAACAATTTCAATATTATTCTTCTTATCCATCATCAAACTTTAGGTTACTTCATCACTAAGAAACCAAGTTAAAAGACTATTAATTAATGACATATATTTCATATATGTTCGTAATAATTAAAACTATATAATGAGGCTAGATAGTATAACTGTTCACCATATTCACATTGTATTATGGTATAATACATCTAAACAATTTCAATATTATTCTTGTTATCCATCGCCAAATTTTAGCATCACTAAGAAACTAAGATAAAAGACTATTAATCAATGACATATATTTCATTTACGCTCGTAATAGTTAAAACAATATAATGAGGTTAGATAGTAAAAAATATTCACCATATTCACATTGTATTATGGTATAATACATCTAAACAATTTCAATATTCTTCTTCTTATCCATCACCAAATTTTAGGTTACTTCATCACTAAGAAACTAAGTTAAAAGACTATTAATCAATGACATATATTTCATATACGCTCGTAATAGTTAAAACTATATAATGAGGTTAGATAGTAAATTTATTCACCATATTCACATTGTATTATGGTATAATACATCTAAACAATTTCAATATTATTCTTGTTATCATTCACCAAATTTTAGGTTACTTCATCACTAAGAAACTAAGATAAAAGACTATTAATCAATGACATATATTTCATATACGCTCGTAATAGTTAAAACTATATAATGAGGTTAGATAGTAAAAAATATTCACCATATTCACATTGTATTATGGTATAATACATCTAAACAATTTCAATATTCTTCTTCTTATCCATAACCAAAGTTTAGGTTACTTCATCACTAAGAAACTAAGTTAAAAGACTATTAATCAATGACATATATTTCATATACGCTCGTAATAGTTAAAACTATATAATGAGGTTAGATAGTAAATTTATTCACCATATTCACATTGTATTATGGTATAATACATCTAAACAATTTCAATATTATTCTTGTTATCCATCACCAAATTTTAGGTTACTTCATCACTAAGAAACTAAGATAAAATACTATTAATCAATGACGTATATTTCATATACGCTCGTAATAGTTAAAACTATATAATGAGGCTAGATAGTAAATTTATTCACCATATTCACATTGTATTATGGTATAATACATCTAAACAATTTCAATATTATTCTTCTTATCCATCACCAAATTTTAGGTTACTTCATCACTAAGAAACTAAGTTAAAAGACTATTAATCAATGACATATGTTTCATATACGCTCGTAATAGTTAAAACTATATAATGAGGTTAGATAGTAAATTTATTCACCATATTCACATTGTATTATGGTATAATAGATGTAAACAATTTGGATATTATTCTTCTTATCCATCACCAAATTTTAGGTTACTTCATCACTAAGAAACTAAGTTAAAATACTATTAGTTAATGACATATATTTTATATACATTCGTAATAACTAATACTACATAATGAGGTTAGATAGTAAATTTATTCACCATATTCACATTGTATTATGGTATAATATGTAACACCCTCTAAAAACCTCGAATAAATTTTTGCAAATAATTAAAATTATAATTTCAGAGTACATGTATCAACGAGGATGTCACAATTCTCTTTTAATAAAAACAAGTTCCTGACATGCATAACATAGAAGCAACTCATACATGTTTACACAGCGGAATAATTTAATTAACAAAATCAATGTTATAATATTTTCAAAATCATCAGGGATTAACACCTGGAAAATATCAACATCATATTATAACAACGTAAGGAAATAAACGAGTCTGACTAAAGCAGCTCGACAAACAAACGTTCCCGGAGTTACAACTATCAGAGCATGACCCGGACAATATTTAAACGGAAATAAACTAGAAACAACAAGCCTTCGCCAAGCACCTGAACGAAGCTCCTCAATCTGAAATATTCAACAGTAAGGGTGAGCATCTCAACTATACATTTGATTATACGTTCATAATAATCAATTCAGGAAACCATAAGCATCACCCAACAATTAGCATGTTTTATAGATTACAAAAACCTTTACAATTTATATATTCATAATATCTTACTTTTCATGCTTATAGTTAACATCAAACATCGTTAACAATTTAGTAACAATACATGCATACAATCAATCAAATACAACATTGGAAAAATCATCCATTCATGTCATATTCAATGTTATGCAACACACCCATGCATGAGGTACCATTTTACCGCCCCATTAAATCTCGGGTCACGGATAACTCACCGTTCCATTATATCACGGACACGGCTACCACCTCAACGTTCCATTAAATCGCGGACACGTATATTGGCCACCATGTTAATTCCACACAATGGGAATTAACAAATGCAACATGATATGTAAAGTATGTAACACTCAGCATACTATTAACATCAATCGACATATCATGCAACATCAACAATATCAAATATAACATGATCTGAATAGCATGTGATCACTCAGCATACTATTAAACATCAATCATACCAAGTTATATCATAATTCATGCTTGATACACCATCTAAAAGCATGACAATAAAATCCATATAGTGTTGGTATCATAACATACGATCGTTATTCGATACTAGCATCAATCAACACTAGGAAATCAATAAACACATATTCAAAACATGTCAAACACTGCACATCAAAACCGGATCAATCCGTACTTAACAGCATGCACAGAAAACATAGTTTAAAAACCAACACAGGAGGTTTAACACGGGTGCCCGTGTAAAACAACACTGCCCGTGTGGAAATGTGTCCAGAAAACACGTTTTTTTGACAATACAGGGGATCAACACGGGTGCCCGTGTGAATCAACACGGCCCGTGTTGAATTGTGCCCAGAAAACACATATTTATGCCAACACAGTGAATCAACACGGGTGCCCGTGTTAATCAACATGCCCGTGTTGAATTGTGGCCAGAAAACACATTTTTATCAGCATTACAGTGAATCAACACGGGTGCCCGTGTTAATTAACGCGCCCGTGTTGATGAGTGCGAACCCAAAATTTCTGTTCCTGCAGCAGCTCATATACCCATATTTTTGCACGAAAATACCTTTCTACGGCAGTGTAATGCAGTACAAAACATCCAAATGCACCATAGGAACCTAAAATCCCTAATTGATTTATAAAATTTGGGAACCTAAACCTTTTCTAACAAGATTTGACCCTAAAGTTATCAATCCCTAAGAACATCATAGAAAATGGGGTTATCCTACGATTACCCAACCAATTGCATCTAAACCCATAAGCAAATATAAATTGAGTAGTAGCCCCCCGTACCTTATCAAATTGCAGCTTGAGTTCTTGAGCGATGTTCTTCGTTCTTCTCACCTTCAGAGCTCTATTTCCCCAAATTTCCCAAACTCTGTGTTATCGTGAATAATGAGAAAAATAACTTGAGTTCCAAAACATATCCCTATTTCTTTTGCACCCCCACTCTTTTCTAACAACATCCAAGCCCAATAACTTAAAAACCCAATATTTCTTATTTCTTTTATTTTCTTCAAATATTCCAAAATAAATAATTTCTTTTTATTTTATTAATTCTAATAAAATAATTTCCCAAATTTAAATAAATCAAATAATTGAAACTGGGGTGTTACAACTCTCCCCCACTAAAAGAGTTTTCGTCCTCGAAAACATACCTTAGACGAACAGTTCCGGATAAGCCTCTTTCATCTGGCTCTCCAGCTCCCAAGTGATATTTCCATCTGCTGGACCTCCCCAAGCAACCTTCACTAATGTTATCTCTTTACCCCTTAACTGTTTCACTTCCCGATCTTCTATCCTCATAGGCAATGCTTCTACTGTCAGGTTATCTCTCACCTGTACATCATCTATTTGGATTACATGAGATGGGTCTGGAATGTATCTCCTCAACTGAGAAACATGAAAAACATCGTGCAAATTCGCAAGTCTCGGAGGTAAAGCAATACGATAAGCAACTTCTCCAACTCTTTCCGTAATCTGAAACGGACCAATAAAACGCGGAGTCAACTTCTTAGATTTCAACGCTCGACCAATACCCGTCATCGGAGTAACTCTCATAAACACATGATCTCCAGCACTGAATTCTAAATTCTTCCTCTTTTTATCATGATAACTTTTCTGACGACTCTGAGAAGCTCTCATCTTCTCTTGAATCAATTTGATCTTTTCAGTAGTCTGCTGAACAATCTCTGGCCCAATTATTGAACTCTCTCCAGATTCATACCAACACAAAGGCGTTCTACACCGTCTACCATACAATGCCTCAAACGGAGCCATACCAATACTCGAATGGTAACTATTGTTATAAGTAAATTCAATCAATGGCAAATAGCTATCCCAAGCTCCGCCCTTCTCTAAAACACAAGCACGTAATAAATCTTCTAACGATTGAATCGTCCTCTCCGTCTGTCCATCAGTCTGAGGATGGTAAGCTGAACTCAACCTCAATTTAGTACCCAAAGCCTTTTGCAATCCTTCCCAAAATTTCGAAGTGAACCTCGGATCTCTATCTGACACAATACTAGAAGGAACTCCATGCAAACTCACTATTTTCTCAATATATAACTGTGCCAATCTCTCCATTGAGTAATCCATTCGCACCGGTAAAAATGAGCAGACTTAGTCAGTCTATCCACAACAACCCATATCGCTTCACAATTCTTAGGAGTCCTCGGCAACCCGGATACAAAATCTATAGAAATACTATCCCACTTCCATTCTGGAATAAACATCGGCTGCATAATTCCAGACGGCTTCTGATGCTCAATCTTCGATTTCTGACAGATTAAACATGGATACACAAATTCAGCTATTTCCTTTTTCATTCCCGGCCACCAAAACAATTTCTTCAAATCATGATACATTTTCGTGGCACCCGGATGAATGCTCATACCACTGCGATGTCCTTCCTCTAATATACTCTTCTTGATTTCTGCGACATCAGGAACACAAACTCTATCGCCAAATCTCATAACATCATTTTCATCAATTCTAAACTCACCACCTTGACCTTGGTTGATCAATGTCAATTTATCAACTAAATTAACATCAGATTTCTGCCCGATCCTGATCTCTTCTAGAATACCACTAGTAAGTTTCAACATACCCAAACGAACACACTTCGGAGTACTTTCACAAATTAAACTCAAATCTCGGAATTGTTCAATTAACTCCAATTCACGAACCATCATCATAGATATATGCAAGGATTTCCTGCTCAAAGCATCTGCAACCACATTTGCCTTACCAGGATGGTAATTCAAACCAAAATCATAATCTTTGAGAAATTCCAACCACCTTCTTTGTCTCATATTGAGCTCTTTCTGATCGAAAAGATACTTCAAACTCTTATGATCATTATACACTTCAAATCTCGAACCATACAGATAATGTCTCCACAATTTCAAGACAAGCACAACTGCTGCCAACTCTAAGTCGTGAGTAGGATAGTTCCTTTCATGAACCTTCAACTGTCTCAAAGCATACGCAACTACCTGTTGATTCTGCATTAGAACACCACCTAATCCCATCAGAGATGCATCACAATAAACCACAAAAGATTCCACCGGATTCGGCAAAATCAGAATAGGAGCACTAGTCAATCTCCGCTTCAATTCTTGGAAACCTTTCTCACATTCCGAATCCCAAATAAACGCTTGTCCTTTACGAGTCAACTTCGTCAATGGCAATGCTAACTTTGAGAATCCTTCGATAAACTTTCTGTAATAACCTGCAAGACCAAGAAAACTTCTGATTTCAGAAACAGTCTTCGACGCTTCCCACAGAGATACTGCTTCTACTTTTGTAGGATCCACTGCAATACCATTCTTAGAAATCACATGTCCAAGAAAACTAACTTCATTCAGCCAGAACTCACATTTGGACAACTTTGCATACAACTTCTTATCTCTCAACAACTCTAACACAATTCTGAGATGTTCCGCATGTTCTTCGTCATTCTTGGAATAAATCAGAATGTCAACAATAAAAACCATAACAAACTTATCCAGATACGGATGAAAAATCCTATTCATATATTCCATGAAAACACCAGGTGCATTAGTAACTCCGAACGGCATAACAGAATATTCATAATGCCCATACCTCGTTCGAAAAGCAGTCTTTTGAATATCTTCCGCTTTCACACGAATCTGGTGATATCCAGATCTCAAGTCAATCTTACTGAATACACTGGCTCCAATTAGCTGATCCATTAAATCATCAATCCTCGGTAACGGATACCGATTCTTAATGGTTACCTTGTTCAATTTCCTGTAATCAACACACAGTCTCATAGAACCTTCTTTTTTCTTAACTAACAATACCGGATCACCCCAAGGCGAAACACTTGGACGAATAAACTTCTTCTCCAGTAAATCTTCCAACTGACTCTTCAATTCAGCCAACTCAGACGCAGACATACGATATGGCGCCATCGACACCGGTCTCGTACCAGGAATCAAATCTATAGAAAATTCCACTTCTCTCTCAGGAGGTAACTCACCAACATCATCAGGAAAGACTTCTGGAAAATCACACACCACTGGCAATTCACCACCCCTGACCTTTCCTGTTGCATCTAACGAAGCAAGTAACATAAACACATTAGCACCGTCTTCCATTGCTTCTTGTACCTGCCTAGCAGTCATAGTCAAATTCTCGACACCAACTGCTTCTGGAAAAATCACCGTCTTAGCAAAGCAGTTCAGATGAACCCGGTTGAATTCCAACCAGTTCATCCCAAGGATAATATCAATTTGTTCAAGCGGTAGGCACACTAAATCCATACCGAAACCTCTACCAAAAATCTCAATAGGACAATTCCTACATACAAGTGAAGTTGTCACTGAACCCGATGCAGGAGTATCAACAACCATGCTACCTCGCATACCAGATATGTCCAGTTTCAACCTCTCAGCACAATCCAAAGAAATGAAAGAATGAGTTGCACCAGTATCAATAATTTCAACTAAAGGTGTGCCATGAATAAAACACGTACCTTTAATCAATCGATCCCCTGGAGTAGTCTCAGATCCAGACAAAGCGAACACTTTTCCACCTGACTGATCCTTCCTAGGCTTAGGACACTGCAGACGAATGTGACCTTCTTCGCCACAATTGTAACAAGTAACAGACTTCCCTTTACAATCAATAGACAAATGACCAGCCTTTCCATATTTATAGCACTTCTTCTCATCACTCTTGCAATCTCGAATATGATGACCCAACTCACCACACCTGTAGCATCTGATAGGAGCCTTAGAATCTCCCCCACTAGGCCTTTTCCAACCACCTGATTTCTGGTTATCTCTACCATATGGCTTGCCACGGTCCATATGTTGTTTTCCTCTCTTATCAACAGCCCCACGAGAGTGAGACGACCTATTCTTGGCAATATCTTCTTCCAAGATTCTGCTACAATCCACCAGATCAGAAAATCTACGAATACGCTGGTACCTGATTCCCTGCTTAATCTCATCTCGGAGACCATTCTCAAATTTGATACATTTAGAGAATTCTCCAGCCTCATCATTGTTGTAGTGTGCATAATACTTTGCCAGCTCAGTGAACTTAGTAGCATACTCCCTAACAGTCAGATTGCCCTGCTTAAGCTCCAAAAACTCAATTTCCTTTCTTCCCCGAACATCTTCAGGAAAGTACCTCCTCAGAAAAGCCCTTCTGAAGTTAGCCCAAGTCAGTGCCTCTCCATCCTGAACCATTTCAGTCCTTGTTGCAACCCACCAGTCGTCGGCCTCTTCTGCCAACATATGCGTACCATATCTGACTTTCAGATCTTCAGCACAATCAATTACACGGAAAATCCTTTCGATTTCCTTCAGCCACTTCTGAGCACCTTCAGGGTCATGTGTACCTTTGAACAACGGAGGATTGTTCCTTTGGAAATTCCCCAATTGCCTATCAGCACCAATTACGCCTCCAGTTGGGCTTCCAGCAAGTACACCAGCTAACATCCCCAAGGCCTCAGCGAGTGCAGCATCATTTCGTCCGTTACCTCTTCCAGCCATATTCCTGAGAATTAAAACATACTCCTCATTAGAATACAGTATCGACAGTGTTACCTTACACTAATCGCATACAAAAGGGACTGACTGACTCAAGACTCTGGTCGCAACGACCGACTATGCTCTGATACCACTATTGTAACACCCTCTAAAAACCCCGAATAAATTTTTGCAAATAATTAAAATTATAATTTCAGAGTACATGTATCAACGAGGATGTCACAATTCTCTTTTAATAAAAACAAGTTCCTGACATGCATAACATAGAAGCAACTCATACATGTTTACACAGCGGAATAATTTAATTAACAAAATCAATGTTATAATATTTTCAAAATCATCAGGGATTAACACCTGGAAAATATCAACATCATATTATAACAACGTAAGGAAATAAACGAGTCTGACTAAAGCAGCTCGACAAACAAACGTTCCCGGAGTTACAACTATCAGAGCATGACCCGGACAATATTTAAACGGAAATAAACTAGAAACAACAAGCCTTCGCCAAGCACCTGAACGAAGCTCCTCAATCTGAAATATTCAACAGTAAGGGTGAGCATCTCAACTATACATTTGATTATACGTTCATAATAATCAATTCAGGAAACCATAAGCATCACCCAACAATTAGCATGTTTTATAGATTACAAAAACCTTTACAATTTATATATTCATAATATCTTACTTTTCATGCTTATAGTTAACATCAAACATCGTTAACAATTTAGTAACAATACATGCATACAATCAATCAAATACAACATTGGAAAAATCATCCATTCATGTCATATTCAATGTTATGCAACACACCCATGCATGAGGTACCATTTTACCGCCCCATTAAATCTCGGGTCATGGATAACTCACCGTTCCATTATATCGCGGACACGGCTACCACCTCAACGTTCCATTAAATCGCGGACACGTATATTGGCCACCATGTTAATTCCACACAATGGGAATTAACAAATGCAACATGATATGTAAAGTATGTAACACTCAGCATACTATTAACATCAATCGACATATCATGCAACATCAACAATATCAAATATAACATGATCTGAATAGCATGTGATCACTCAGCATACTATTAAACATCAATCATACCAAGTTATATCATAATTCATGCTTGATACACCATCTAAAAGCATGACAATAAAATCCATATAGTGTTGGTATCATAACATACGATCGTTATTCGATACTAGCATCAATCAACACTAGGAAATCAATAAACACATATTCAAAACATGTCAAACACTGCACATCAAAACCGGATCAATCCGTACTTAACAGCATGCACAGAAAACATAGTTTAAAAACCAACACAGGAGGTTTAACACGGGTGCCCGTGTAAAACAACACTGCCCGTGTGGAAATGTGTCCAGAAAACACGTTTTTTTGACAATACAGGGGATCAACACGGGTGCCCGTGTGAATCAACACGGCCCGTGTTGAATTGTGCCCAGAAAACACATATTTATGCCAACACAGTGAATCAACACGGGTGCCCGTGTTAATCAACATGCCCGTGTTGAATTGTGGCCAGAAAACACATTTTTATCAGCATTACAGTGAATCAACACGGGTGCCCGTGTTAATTAACGCGCCCGTGTTGATGAGTGCGAACCCAAAATTTCTGTTCCTGCAGCAGCTCATATACCCATATTTTTGCACGAAAATACCTTTCTACGGCAGTGTAATGCAGTACAAAACATCCAAATGCACCATAGGAACCTAAAATCCCTAATTGATTTATAAAATTTGGGAACCTAAACCTTTTCTAACAAGATTTGACCCTAAAGTTATCAATCCCTAAGAACATCATAGAAAATGGGGTTATCCTACGATTACCCAACCAATTGCATCTAAACCCATAAGCAAATATAAATTGAGTAGTAGCCCCCCGTACCTTATCAAATTGCAGCTTGAGTTCTTGAGCGATGTTCTTCGTTCTTCTCACCTTCAGAGCTCTATTTCCCCAAATTTCCCAAACTCTGTGTTATCGTGAATAATGAGAAAAATAACTTGAGTTCCAAAACATATCCCTATTTCTTTTGCACCCCCACTCTTTTCTAACAACATCCAAGCCCAATAACTTAAAAACCCAATATTTCTTATTTCTTTTATTTTCTTCAAATATTCCAAAATAAATAATTTCTTTTTATTTTATTAATTCTAATAAAATAATTTCCCAAATTTAAATAAATCAAATAATTGAAACTGGGGTGTTACAACTCTCCCCCACTAAAAGAGTTTTCGTCCTCGAAAACATACCTTAGACGAACAGTTCCGGATAAGCCTCTTTCATCTGGCTCTCCAGCTCCCAAGTGATATTTCCATCTGCTGGACCTCCCCAAGCAACCTTCACTAATGTTATCTCTTTACCCCTTAACTGTTTCACTTCCCGATCTTCTATCCTCATAGGCAATGCTTCTACTGTCAGGTTATCTCTCACCTGTACATCATCTATTTGGATTACATGAGATGGGTCTGGAATGTATCTCCTCAACTGAGAAACATGAAAAACATCGTGCAAATTCGCAAGTCTCGGAGGTAAAGCAATACGATAAGCAACTTCTCCAACTCTTTCCGTAATCTGAAACGGACCAATAAAACGCGGAGTCAACTTCTTAGATTTCAACGCTCGACCAATACCCGTCATCGGAGTAACTCTCATAAACACATGATCTCCAGCACTGAATTCTAAATTCTTCCTCTTTTTATCATGATAACTTTTCTGACGACTCTGAGAAGCTCTCATCTTCTCTTGAATCAATTTGATCTTTTCAGTAGTCTGCTGAACAATCTCTGGCCCAATTATTGAACTCTCTCCAGATTCATACCAACACAAAGGCGTTCTACACCGTCTACCATACAATGCCTCAAACGGAGCCATACCAATACTCGAATGGTAACTATTGTTATAAGTAAATTCAATCAATGGCAAATAGCTATCCCAAGCTCCGCCCTTCTCTAAAACACAAGCACGTAATAAATCTTCTAACGATTGAATCGTCCTCTCCGTCTGTCCATCAGTCTGAGGATGGTAAGCTGAACTCAACCTCAATTTAGTACCCAAAGCCTTTTGCAATCCTTCCCAAAATTTCGAAGTGAACCTCGGATCTCTATCTGACACAATACTAGAAGGAACTCCATGCAAACTCACTATTTTCTCAATATATAACTGTGCCAATCTCTCCATTGAGTAATCCATTCGCACCGGTAAAAAATGAGCAGACTTAGTCAGTCTATCCACAACAACCCATATCGCTTCACAATTCTTAGGAGTCCTCGGCAACCCGGATACAAAATCTATAGAAATACTATCCCACTTCCATTCTGGAATAAACATCGGCTGCATAATTCCAGACGGCTTCTGATGCTCAATCTTCGATTTCTGACAGATTAAACATGGATACACAAATTCAGCTATTTCCTTTTTCATTCCCGGCCACCAAAACAATTTCTTCAAATCATGATACATTTTCGTGGCACCCGGATGAATGCTCATACCACTGCGATGTCCTTCCTCTAATATACTCTTCTTGATTTCTGCGACATCAGGAACACAAACTCTATCGCCAAATCTCATAACATCATTTTCATCAATTCTAAACTCACCACCTTGACCTTGGTTGATCAATGTCAATTTATCAACTAAATTAACATCAGATTTCTGCCCGATCCTGATCTCTTCTAGAATACCACTAGTAAGTTTCAACATACCCAAACGAACACACTTCGGAGTACTTTCACAAATTAAACTCAAATCTCGGAATTGTTCAATTAACTCCAATTCACGAACCATCATCATAGATATATGCAAGGATTTCCTGCTCAAAGCATCTGCAACCACATTTGCCTTACCAGGATGGTAATTCAAACCAAAATCATAATCTTTGAGAAATTCCAACCACCTTCTTTGTCTCATATTGAGCTCTTTCTGATCGAAAAGATACTTCAAACTCTTATGATCATTATACACTTCAAATCTCGAACCATACAGATAATGTCTCCACAATTTCAAGACAAGCACAACTGCTGCCAACTCTAAGTCGTGAGTAGGATAGTTCCTTTCATGAACCTTCAACTGTCTCAAAGCATACGCAACTACCTGTTGATTCTGCATTAGAACACCACCTAATCCCATCAGAGATGCATCACAATAAACCACAAAAGATTCCACCGGATTCGGCAAAATCAGAATAGGAGCACTAGTCAATCTCCGCTTCAATTCTTGGAAACCTTTCTCACATTCCGAATCCCAAATAAACGCTTGTCCTTTACGAGTCAACTTCGTCAATGGCAATGCTAACTTTGAGAATCCTTCGATAAACTTTCTGTAATAACCTGCAAGACCAAGAAAACTTCTGATTTCAGAAACAGTCTTCGGCGCTTCCCACAGAGATACTGCTTCTACTTTTGTAGGATCCACTGCAATACCATTCTTAGAAATCACATGTCCAAGAAAACTAACTTCATTCAGCCAGAACTCACATTTGGACAACTTTGCATACAACTTCTTATCTCTCAACAACTCTAACACAATTCTGAGATGTTCCGCATGTTCTTCGTCATTCTTGGAATAAATCAGAATGTCAACAATAAAAACCATAACAAACTTATCCAGATACGGATGAAAAATCCTATTCATATATTCCATGAAAACACCAGGTGCATTAGTAACTCCGAACGGCATAACAGAATATTCATAATGCCCATACCTCGTTCGAAAAGCAGTCTTTTGAATATCTTCCGCTTTCACACGAATCTGGTGATATCCAGATCTCAAGTCAATCTTACTGAATACACTGGCTCCAATTAGCTGATCCATTAAATCATCAATCCTCGGTAACGGATACCGATTCTTAATGGTTACCTTGTTCAATTTCCTGTAATCAACACACAGTCTCATAGAACCTTCTTTTTTCTTAACTAACAATACCGGATCACCCCAAGGCGAAACACTTGGACGAATAAACTTCTTCTCCAGTAAATCTTCCAACTGACTCTTCAATTCAGCCAACTCAGACGCAGACATACGATATGGCGCCATCGACACCGGTCTCGTACCAGGAATCAAATCTATAGAAAATTCCACTTCTCTCTCAGGAGGTAACTCACCAACATCATCAGGAAAGACTTCTGGAAAATCACACACCACTGGCAATTCACCACCCCTGACCTTTCCTGTTGCATCTAACGAAGCAAGTAACATAAACACATTAGCACCGTCTTCCATTGCTTCTTGTACCTGCCTAGCAGTCATAGTCAAATTCTCGACACCAACTGCTTCTGGAAAAATCACCGTCTTAGCAAAGCAGTTCAGATGAACCCGGTTGAATTCCAACCAGTTCATCCCAAGGATAATATCAATTTGTTCAAGCGGTAGGCACACTAAATCCATACCGAAACCTCTACCAAAAATCTCAATAGGACAATTCCTACATACAAGTGAAGTTGTCACTGAACCCGATGCAGGAGTATCAACAACCATGCTACCTCGCATACCAGATATGTCCAGTTTCAACCTCTCAGCACAATCCAAAGAAATGAAAGAATGAGTTGCACCAGTATCAATAATTTCAACTAAAGGTGTGCCATGAATAAAACACGTACCTTTAATCAATCGATCCCCTGGAGTAGTCTCAGATCCAGACAAAGCGAACACTTTTCCACCTGACTGATCCTTCCTAGGCTTAGGACACTGCAGACGAATGTGACCTTCTTCGCCACAATTGTAACAAGTAACAGACTTCCCTTTACAATCAATAGACAAATGACCAGCCTTTCCATATTTATAGCACTTCTTCTCATCACTCTTGCAATCTCGAATATGATGACCCAACTCACCACACCTGTAGCATCTGATAGGAGCCTTAGAATCTCCCCCACTAGGCCTTTTCCAACCACCTGATTTCTGGTTATCTCTACCATATGGCTTGCCACGGTCCATATGTTGTTTTCCTCTCTTATCAACAGCCCCACGAGAGTGAGACGACCTATTCTTGGCAATATCTTCTTCCAAGATTCTGCTACAATCCACCAGATCAGAAAATCTACGAATACGCTGGTACCTGATTCCCTGCTTAATCTCATCTCGGAGACCATTCTCAAATTTGATACATTTAGAGAATTCTCCAGCCTCATCATTGTTGTAGTGTGCATAATACTTTGCCAGCTCAGTGAACTTAGTAGCATACTCCCTAACAGTCAGATTGCCCTGCTTAAGCTCCAAAAACTCAATTTCCTTTCTTCCCCGAACATCTTCAGGAAAGTACCTCCTCAGAAAAGCCCTTCTGAAGTTAGCCCAAGTCAGTGCCTCTCCATCCTGAACCATTTCAGTCCTTGTTGCAACCCACCAGTCGTCGGCCTCTTCTGCCAACATATGCGTACCATATCTGACTTTCAGATCTTCAGCACAATCAATTACACGGAAAATCCTTTCGATTTCCTTCAGCCACTTCTGAGCACCTTCAGGGTCATGTGTACCTTTGAACAACGGAGGATTGTTCCTTTGGAAATTCCCCAATTGCCTATCAGCACCAATTACGCCTCCAGTTGGGCTTCCAGCAAGTACACCAGCTAACATCCCCAAGGCCTCAGCGAGTGCAGCATCATTTCGTCCGTTACCTCTTCCAGCCATATTCCTGAGAATTAAAACATACTCCTCATTAGAATACAGTATCGACAGTGTTACCTTACACTAATCGCATACAAAAGGGACTGACTGACTCAAGACTCTGGTCGCAACGACCGACTATGCTCTGATACCACTATTGTAACACCCTCTAAAAACCCCGAATAAATTTTTGCAAATAATTAAAATTATAATTTCAGAGTACATGTATCAACGAGGATGTCACAATTCTCTTTTAATAAAAACAAGTTCCTGTCATGCATAACATAGAAGCAACTCATACATGTTTACACAGCGGAATAATTTAATTAACAAAATCAATGTTATAATATTTTCAAAATCATCAGGGATTAACACTTGGAAAATATCAACATCATATTATAACAACGTAAGGAAATAAACGAGTCTAACTAAAGCAGCTCGACAAACAAACGTTCCCAGAGTTACAACTATCAGAGCATGACCCGGACAATATTTAAACGGAAATAAACTAGAAACAACAAGCCTTCGCCAAGCACCTGAACGAAGCTCCTCAATCTGAAATATTCAACAGTAAGGGTGAGCATCTCAACTATACATTTGATTATACGTTCATAACAATCAATTCAGGAAACCATAAGCATCACCCAACAATTAGCATGTTTTATAGATTACAAAAACCTTTACAATTTATATATTCATAATATCTTACTTTTCATGCTTATAGTTAACATCAAACATCGTTAACAATTTAGTAACAATACATGCATACAATCAATCAAATACAACATTGGAAAAATCATCCATTCATGTCATATTCAATGTTATGCAACACACCCATGCATGAGGTACCATTTTACCGCCCCATTAAATCTCGGGTCACAGATAACTCACCGTTCCATTATATCGCGGACACGGCTACCACCTCAACGTTCCATTAAATCGCGGACACGTATATTGGCCACCATGTTAATTCCACACAATGGGAATTAACAAATGCAACATGATATGTAAAGTATGTAACACTCAGCATACTATTAACATCAATCGACATATCATGCAACATCAATAATATCAAATATAACATGATCTGAATAGCATGTGATCACTCAACATACTATTAAACATCAATCATACCAAGTTATATCATAATTCATGCTTGATACACCATCTAAAAGCATGACAATAAAATCCATATAGTGTTGGTATCATAACATACGATCGTTATTCGATACTAGCATCAATCAACACTAGGAAATCAATAAACACATATTCAAAACATGTCAAACACTGCACATCAAAACCGGATCAATCCGTACTTAACAGCATGCACAGAAAACATAGTTTAAAAACCAACACAGGAGGTTTAACACGGGTGCCCGTGTGGAAATGTGTCCAGAAAACACGTTTTTTTGACAATACAGGGGATCAACACGGGTGCCCGTGTGAATCAACACGGCCCATGTTGAATTGTGCCCAGAAAACACATATTTATGCCAACACAGTGAATCAACACGGGTGCCCGTGTTAATCAACACGCCCGTGTTGAATTGTGGCCAGAAAACACATTTTTATCAGCATTACAGTGAATCAACACGGGTGCCCGTGTTAATTAACGCGCCCGTGTTGATGAGTGCGAACCCAAAATTTCTGTTCCTGCAGCAGCTCATATACCCATATTTTTCCACGAAAATACCTTTCTACGGCATTGTAATGCAGTACAAAACATCCAAATGCACCATAGGAACCTAAAATCCCTAATTGATTTATAAAATTTGGGAACCTAAACCTTTTCTAACAAGATTTGACCCTAAAGTTATCAATCCCTAAGAACATCATAGAAAATGGGGTTATCCTACGATTACCCAACCAATTGCATCTAAACGCATAAGCAAATATAAATTGAGTAGTAGCCCCCCGTACCTTATCAAATTGCATCTTGAGTTCTTGAGCGATGTTCTTCGTTCTTCTCACCTTCAGAGCTCTATTTCCCCAAATTTCCCAAACTCTGTGTTATCGTGAATAATGAGAAAAATAACTTGAGTTCCAAAACATATCCCTATTTATTTTGCACCCCCACTCTTTTCTAACAACATCCAAGCCCAATAACTTAAAAACCCAATATTTCTTATTTCTTTTATTTTCTTCAAATATTCCAAAATAAATAATTTCTTTTTATTTTATTAATTCTAATAAAATAATTTCCCAAATTCAAATAAATCAAATAATTGAAACTGGGGTGTTACATAATACATGTAAACAATTTCAATATTATTCTTCTTATCCATAACCAAATTTTAGGTTACTTCATCACTAAGAAACTAAGTTAAAAGACTATTAATCAATGACATATGTTTCATATACGCTCGTAATAGTTAAAACTATATAATGAGGTTAGATAGTAAATTTATTCACCATATTCACATTGTATTATGGTATAATACATCTAAACAATTTCAATATTCTTCTTCTTATCCATAACCAAAGTTTAGGTTACTTCATCACTAAGAAACTAAGTTAAAAGACTATTAATCAATGACATATATTTCATATACGCTCGTAATAGTTAAAACTATATAATGAGGCTAGATAGTAAATTTATTCACCATATTCACATTGTATTATGGTATAATACATCTAAACAATTTCAATATTATTCTTCTTATCCATCACCAAATTTTAGGTTACTTCATCACTAAGAAACTAAGATAAAAGACTATTAATCAATGACATATATTTCATATACGCTTGTAATAGTTAAAACTATATAATGAGGCTAGATAGTAAATTTATTAACCATATTCACATTGTATTATGGTATAATAGATGTAAACAATTTGGATATTATTCTTCTTATCCATCACCAAATTTTAGGTTACTTCATCACTAAGAAACTAAGTTAAAATACTATTAGTTAATGACATATATTTTATATACATTCGTAATAACTAATACTACATAATGAGGTTAGATAGTAAATTTATTCACCATATTCACATTATATTATGGTATAATAGATGTAAACAATTTCAATATTATTCTTCTTATCCATCATCAAATTTTAGGTTACTTCATCACTAAGAAACCAAGTTAAAAGACTATTAATTAATGACATATATTTCATATACGTTCGTAATAATTAAAACTATATAATGAGGCTAGATAGTATAACTATTCACCATATTCACATTGTATTATGGTATAATACATCTAAACAATTTCAATATTATTCTTGTTATCCATCACCAAATTTTAGCATCACTAAGAAACTAAGATAAAAGACTATTAATCAATGACATATATTTCATTTACGCTCGTAATAGTTAAAACTATATAATGAGGCTAGATAGTAAATTTATTCACCATATTCACATTGTATTATGGTATAATACATCTAAACAATTTCAATATTATTCTTCTTATCCATCACCAAATTTTAGGTTACTTCATCACTAAGAAACTAAGTTAAAAGACTATTAATCAATGACATATGTTTCATATACGCTCGTAATAGTTAAAACTATATAATGAGGTTAGATAGTAAATTTATTCACCATATTCACATTGTATTATGGTATAATAGATGTAAACAATTTGGATATTATTCTTCTTATCCATCACCAAATTTTAGGTTACTTCATCACTAAGAAACTAAGTTAAAATACTATTAGTTAATGACATATATTTTATATACATTCGTAATAGTTAAAACTATATAATGAGGCTAGATAGTAAATTTATTCACCATATTCACATTATATTATGGTATAATAGATGTAAACAATTTCAATATTATTCTTCTTATCCATCATCAAATTTTAGGTTACTTCATCACTAAGAAACCAAGTTAAAAGACTATTAATTAATGAAATATATTTCATATACGTTCATAATAATTAAAACTATATAATGAGGCTAGATAGTATAACTATTCACCATATTCACAATGTATTATGGTATAATACATCTAAACAATTTCAATATTATTCTTGTTATCCATCACCAAATTTTAGCATCACTAAGAAACTAAGATAAAAGACTATTAATCAATGACATATATTTCATTTACGCTCGTAATAGTTAAAACAATATAATGAGGTTAGATAGTAAAAAATATTCACCATATTCACATTGTATTATGGTATAATACATCTAAACAATTTCAATATTCTTCTTCTTATCCATCACCAAATTTTAGGTTACTTCATCACTAAGAAACTAAGTTAAAAGACTATTAATCAATGACATATATTTCATATACGCTCGTAATAGTTAAAACTATATAATGAGGTTAGATAGTAAATTTATTCACCATATTCACATTGTATTATGGTATAATACATCTAAACAATTTCAATATTATTCTTGTTATCCATCACCAAATTTTAGGTTACTTCATCACTAAGAAACTAAGATAAAAGACTATTAATCAATGACATATATTTCATATACGCTCGTAATAGTTAAAACTATATAATGAGGCTAGATAGTAAATTTATTCACCATATTCACATTGCATTATGGTATAATAGATGTAAACAATTTGGATATTATTCTTCTTATCCATCACCAAATTTTAGGTTACTTCATCACTAAGAAACTAAGTTAAAATACTATTAGTTAATGACATATATTTTATATACATTCGTAATAACTAAAACTACATAATGAGGTTAGATAGTAAATTTATTCACCATATTCACATTGTATTATGGTATAATACATGTAAACAATTTCAATATTATTCTTCTTATCCATAACCAAAGTTTAGGTTACTTCATCACTAAGAAACTAAGTTAAAAAACTATTAACGTATGACATATATTTCGTATACGTTCATAATAATTGAAATTTATTATTGAGGTTAAATAGTAAATTTATTCACCATATTCACATTGTATTATGGTATAATACATGTAAACAATTTCAATATTATTCTTCTTATCCATCACCAAATTTTAGGTTACTTCATCACTAAGAAACTAAGTTAAAAGACTATTAATTAATGATATATATTTCATATACGTTTGTAATAATTAAGACTATATAATGAGGCTAGATAATATATTTATTCACCATATTCACATTGTATTATGGTATAATAGACTTAAACAATTTCAATATTATTATTCTTATCCATTACAAAATTTTAGGTTACTTCATCACTAAGAAACTAAGTTAAAAGACTATAGTAAATGACATATATTTCATATACGTTGGTAATAATCAAAACTATATAATGAGGTTAGATAGTAAATTTATTCACCATATTCACATTATATTATGGTATAATAGATGTAAACAATTTCAATATTCTTCTTCTTATCCATCACCAAATTTTAGGTTACTTAATCACTAAGAAACTAAGGTAAAAGACTATTAATTAATGACATATATTTCATATACGTTCGTTATAATTAAAACTATATAATGAGGCTAGATAAAATAATTATTCACCATATTCACATTGTATTATGGTATAATAGATGTAAACAATTTCAATATTATTCTTGTTATCCATCACCAAATTTTAGCATCACTAAGAAACTAAGTTAAAAGACTATTAATTTATGACTTATATTTCATATACGTTCATAATAATTAAAACTATATAATGAGGTTATATAGTAAATTTATTCACCATATTCACATTGTATTATGGTATAATAGATGTAAACAATTTCAATATTATTCTTCTTGTCCATCACCAAATTTTAGGTTACTTCATCACTAAAAAACTAAGTTAAAAGACTATAGTAAATGACATACATTTCATATACGTTCGTAATAATTAAAACTAAGTTAAAAGACTATTAGTTAATGACATATATTTTATATACATTCGTAATAATTAAAACTATATAATGAGGATATATAGTATATTTATTCACCATATTCACATTGTATTATGGTATAATTGATGTAAACAATTTCAATATTATTCTTGTTATCTATCACCAAATTTTAGCATCACTAAGAAACTAAGTTAAAAGACTATTAATCAATGACATATATTTCATATACGCTCGTAATAGTTAAAACTATATAATGAGGTTAGATAGTAAATTTATTCACCATATTCACATTGTATTATGGTATAATACATTTAAACAATTTCAATATTACTCTTCTTATCCATCACCAAATTTTAGGTTACTTCATCACTAAGAAACTAAGTTAAAAGACTATTAATTTATGACTTATATTTCATATACGTTCATAATAATTAAAACTATATAATGAGGTTAGATAGTAAATTTATTCACCATATTCACATTGTATTATGGTATAATAGATGTAAACAATTTCGATATTATTCTTCTTGTCCATCACCAAATTTTAGGATACTTCATCACTAAGAAACTAAGTTAAAAGACTATAGTAAATGACATATATTTCATATACGTTCGTAATAATTAAAACTATATAATGAGGTTAGATAGTAAATTTATTCACCATATTCACATTATATTGTGGTATAATAGATGTAAAAAATTTCAATATTATTCTTCTTATCCATAACCAAAGTTTAGGTTACTTCATCACTAAGAAACTAAGGTAAAAGACTATTAATTAATGACATATATTTCATATACGTTCGTAATAATTGAAATTATATATTGAGGTTAAATAGTAAATTTATTCACCATATTCACATTGTATTATGGTATAATACATGTAAACAATTTCAATATTACTCTTCTTATCCATCACCAAATTTTAGGTTACTTCATCACTAAGAAACTAAGTTAAAAGACTATTAATTAATGATATATATTTCAAATACGTTTGTAATAATTAAAACTATATAATGAGGCTAGATAGTATATTTATTCACCACATTCACATTGTATTACGGTATAATAGACGTAAACAATTTGAATATTATTATTCTTATCCATTACAAAATTTTAGGTTACTTCATCACTAAGAAACTAAGTTAAAAGACTATAGTAAATGACATATATTTCATATACGTTCGTAATAATTAAAACTATATAATGAGGTTAGATAGTAAATTTATTCACCATATTCACATTATATTGTGGTATAATAGATGTAAAAAATTTCAATATTATTCTTCTTATCCATCACCAGATTTTAGGTTACTTAACCACTAAGAAACTAAGGTAAAAGACTATTAATTAATGACATATATTTCATATACGTTCGTAATAATTAAAACTATATAATGAGGCTAGAAGTATAATTATTCACCATATTCACATTGTATTATGGTATAATACATCTAAACAATTTCAATATTATTCTTGTTATCCATCACCAAATTTTAGCATCACTAAGAAACTAAGATAAAAGACTATTAATCAATGACATATATTTCATATACGCTCGTAATAGTTAAAACTATATAATGATGTTAGATAGTAAAAAATATTCACCATATTCACATTGTATTATGGTATAATACATCTAAACAATTTCAATATTCTTCTTCTTATCCATCACCAAATTTTAGGTTACTTCATCACTAAGAAACTAAGTTAAAAGACTATTAATCAATGACATATATTTCATATACGCTTGTAATAGTTAAAACTATATAATGAGGTTAGATAGTAAATTTATTCACCATATTCACATTGTATTATGGTATAATAGATGTAAACAATTTCGATATTATTCTTCTTATTCATCACCAAATTTTAGGTTACTTCATCACTAAGAAACTAAGTTAGAAGACTATTAGTTAATGACATATATTTTATATACATTCGTAATAACTAAAACTAAATAATGAGTTTAGATAGTAAATATATTCACCATATTCACATTGTATTATGGTATTATACTGTAAACAATTTCAATATTATTCTTCTTATCCATAACCAAAGTTTAGGTTACTTCATCACTAAGAAACTAAGTTAAAATACTATTAACTTATGACATTAATTTCGTATACGTTCATAATAATTGAAATTATATATTGAGGTTAAATAGTAAATTTATTCACCATATTCACATTGTATTATGGTATAATTCATGTAAACAATTTCAATATTCTTCTTCTTATCCATCACCAAATTTTAGGTTACTTCCTTACTAAGAAACTAAGTTAAAAGATTATTAATTAATGATATATATTTCATATACGTTTGTAATAATTAAAACTATATAATGAGGCTAGATAGTATATTTATTCACCATATTAACATTGTATTATGGTATGATAGACGTAAACAATTTCAATATTATTATTCTTATCCATTACCAAATTATAGGTTACTTCATCACTAAGAAACTAAGTTAAAAGACTATAGTAAATGACATATATTTCATATACGTTCGTAATAATTAAAACTATATAATGAGGTTAGATAGTAAATTTATTCACCATATTCACATTATATTGTGGTATAATAGATGTAAAAAATTTCAATATTATTCTTCTTATCCATCACCAGATTTTAGGTTACTTAACCACTAAGAAACTAAGGTAAAAGACTATTAATTACTGACATATATTTCATATACGTTCGTAATAATTAAAACTATATAATGAGGCTAGAAGTATAATTATTCACCATATTCACATTGTATTATGGTATAATAGATGTAAACAATTTCAATATTATCCTTGTTATCCATCACCAAATTTTAGCATCACTAAGAAACTAAGTTAAAAGACTATTAATCAATGACATATATTTCATATACGCTCGTAATAGTTAAAACTATATAATGAGGCTAGATAGTAAATTTATTCACCATATTCACATTGTATTATGGTATAATACATATAAACATTTTCAATATTATTCTTCTTATCTATCACCAAATTTTAGGTTACTTCATCACTATGAAACTAAGTTAAAAGACTATTAATCAATGACATATATTTCACATAAGCTCGTAATAGTTAAAACTATATAATGAGGTTAGATAGTAAATTTATTCACCATATTCATATTGTATTATGGTATAATAGATGTAAACAATTTCGATATTATTCTTCTTGTCCATCACCAAATTTTTGGTTACTTCATCACTAAGAAACTAAGTTAAAAGACTATTAGTTAATGACATATATTTTATATACATTCGTAATAACTAAAACTACATAATGAGGTTAGATAGTAAATTTATTCACCATATTCACATTATATTATGGTATAATACATGTAAACAATTTCAATATTATTCTTCTTATCCATAACCAAAGTTTAGGTTACTTCATCACTAAGAAACTAAGTTAAAAAACTATTAACGTATGACATATATTTCGTATACGTTCATAATAATTGAAATTATATATTGAGGTTAAATAGTAAATTTATTCACCATATTCACATTGTATTATGGTATAATACATGTAAACAATTTCAATATTATTCTTCTTATCCATCACCAAATTTTAGGTTACTTCATCACTAAGAAACTAAGTTAAAAGACTATTAATTAATGATATATATTTCATATACGTTTGTAATAATTAAAACTATATAATGAGTCTAGATAGTATATTTATTCACCATATTCACATTGTATTACGGTTTAATAGACGTAAACAATTTTAATATTATTATTCTTATCCATTACAAAATTTTAGGTTACTTCATCACTAAGAAACTAAGTTAAAAGACTATAGTAAATGACATATATTTCATATACGTTCGTAATAATCAAAACTATATAATGAGGTTAGATAGTAAATTTATTCACCATATTCACATTATATTATGGTATAATAGATGTAAACAATTTCAATATTCTTCTTCTTATCCATCACCAAATTTTAGGTTACTTAATCACTAAGAAACTAAGGTAAAAGACTATTAATTAATGACATATATTTCATATACGTTCATTATAATTAAAACTATATAATGAGGCTAGATAGTATAACTATTCACCATATTCACATTGTATTATGGTATAATACATCTAAACAATTTCAATATTATTCTTGTTATCCATCACCAAATTTTAGGTTACTTCCTTACTAAGAAACTAAGTTAAAAGACTATTAATTCATGATATATATTTCATATACGTTTGTAATAATTAAAACTATATAATGAGGCTATATAGTGTATTTATTCACCATATTAACATTGTATTATGGTATGATAGACGTAAACAATTTCAATATTATTATTCTTATCCATTACCAAATTATAGGTTACTTCATCACTAAGAAACTAAGTTAAAAGACTATAGTAAATGACATATATTTCATATACGTTCATAATAATTAAAACTATATAATGAGGTTAGGTAGTAAATTTATTCACCATATACACATTATATTATGGTATAATAGATGTAAACAATTTCAATATTATTCTTCTTATCCATCACCAGATTTTAGGTTACTTCATCACTAAGAAACTAAGTTAAAAGACTATTAATCAATGACATATATTTCATATACGCTGGTAATAGTTAAAACTATATAATGAGGTTAGATAGTAAATTTATTCACCATATTCACATTGTATTATGGTATAATTCATCTAAACAATTTCAATATTATTCTTCTTATCCATCACCAAATTTTAGGTTACTTCATCACTAAGAAACTTAGTTAAAAGACTATTAATTTATGACTTATATTTCATATACGTTCATAATAATTAAAACTATATAATGAGGTTAGATAGTAAATTTATTAACCGTATTCACATTGTATTATGGTATAATAGATGTAAACAATTTCGATATTATTCTTCTTGTCCATCACCAAATTTTAGGTTACTTCATCACTAAGAAACTAAGTTAAAAGACTATTAGTTAATGACATATATTTTATATACATTCGTAATAACTAAAACTACTTAATGAGGTTAGATAGTAAATTTATTCACCATATTAACATTGTATTATGGTATAATACATGTAAACAATTTCAATATTATTCTTCTTATCCATAACCAAAGTTTGGTTACTTCATCACTAAGAAACTAAGTTAAAAAACTATTAACTTATGACAAAATTTCGTATACCTTCATAAGAATTGAAATTATATATTGAGGTTAAATAGTAAATTTATTCACCATATTCACATTGTATTATGGTATAATACATGTAAAAAATTTCAATATTATTCTTTTTATCCGTCACCAAATTTTAGGTTACTTCATCACTAAGAAACTAAGTTAAAAGACTATTAATTTATGACTTATATTTCATATACGTTCATAATAATTAAAACTATATAATGAGGTTAGATAGTAAATTTATTCACCATATTCACATTGTATTATGTTATAATAGATGTAAACAATTTCAATATTATTCTTCTTGTCCATCACCAAATTTTAGGTTACTTCATCACTAAGAAACTAAGTTAAAAGACTATTAGTTAATGACATATATTTTATATACATTCGTAATAATTAAAACTATATAATGAGGATAGATAGTATATTTATTCACCATATTCACATTGTATTATGGTATAATAGATGTAAACAATTTCAATATTATTCTTATTATCTATCACTAAATTTTAGCATCACTAAGAAACTAAGTTAAAAGACTATTAATCAATGACATATATTTCATATACGCTCGTAATAGTTAAAACTATATAATGAGGTTAGATAGTAAATTTATTCACCATATTCACATTGTATTATGGTATAATACATGTAAACAATTTCGATATTATTCTTCTTATCTATTACCAAATTTTAGGTTACTTCATCACTAAGAAACTAAGTTAAAAGACTATTAATTAATGATATATATTTCATATACATTTTTAATAATTAAAACTATATAATGAGGTTAGATAGTATATTTATTCACCAGATTCACATTGTATTACGGTATAATAGACGTAAACAATTTCATTATTATTATTCTTAACCATTACCAAATTTTAGGTTACTTTATCACTAAGAAACTAAGTTAAAAGACTATAGTAAATGACATACATTTCATATACGTTCGTAATAATTAAAACTATATAATGACGTTAGATAGTAAATTTATTCACCATATTCACATTATATTATGGTATAATAGATGTAAACAATTTCAATATTATTCTTCTTATCCATCACCAAATTTTAGGTTACTTCATCACTAAGAAACTAAGTTAAAAGAATATTAATTAATGACATATATTTCATATACGTTCGTAATAATTAAAACTATATAATGAGGATAGATAGTATATTTATTCACCATATTCACATTATATTATGGTATAATAGATGTAAACAATTTCAATATTATTCTTGTTATCTATCACCAAATTTTAGCATCACTAAGAAACTAGTTAAAAGACTATTAATCAATGACATATATTTCATATACGCTCCTAATAGTTAAAACTATATAATGAGGTTAGATAGTAAATTTATTCTCCATATTCACATTGTATTATGGTATAATACATTTAAACAATTTCAATATTATTCTTCTTATCCATCACCAAATTTTAGGTTACTTCATCACTAAGAAACTAAGTTAAAAAACTGTTAACTTATGACATATATTTCGTATACGTTCATAATAATTGAAATTATATATTGAGGTTAAATAGTAAATTTATTCACCATATTCACATTGTATTATGGTATAATACATGTAAACAATTTCAATATTATTCTTCTTATCCATCACCAAATAATAGGTTACTTCATCACTAAGAAACTAAGTTACAAGACTATTAATTAATGATATATATTTCATATACGTTTTTAATAATTAAAACTATATAATGAGGCTAGATAGTATATTTATTCACCATATTCACATTGTATTACGGTATAATAGACGTAAACAATATCAATATTATTATTCTTATCCATTACCAAATTTTAGGTTACTTCATCACTAAGAAACTAAGTTAAAAGACTATAGTAAATGACATACATTTCATATACGATCGTGATAATTAAAACTATATAATGAGGTTAGATAGTAAATTTATTCACCATATTAACATTATATTATGGTATAATAGATGTAAACAATTTCAATATTATTCTTCTTATCCATCACCAAATTTTAGGTTACTTCATCACTAAGAAACTAAGTTAAAAGACTATTAATTAATGACATATATTTCATATACGATCGTAATAATTAAAACTATATAATGAGGCTAGATAGTATAACTATTAACCATATTCACATTGTATTATGTTATAATACATCTAAACAATTTCAATATTATTCTTGTTATCCATCACCAAATTTTAGCATCACTAAGAAACTAAGTTAAAAGACTATTAATCAATGACATATATTTCATATACGCTCGTAACAGTTAAAACTATATAATGAGGTTAGATAGTATATTTATTCACCATATTAACATTGTATTATGGTATAATACATCTAAACAATTCCAATATTATTCTTCTTATCCATAATCAAAGTTTAGGTTACTTCATCACTAAGAAACTAAGTTAAAAAACTATTAACTTATGACATATATTTCGTATACATCCATAATAATTGAAATTATATATTGAGGTTAAATAGTAAATTTATTCACCATATTCACATTGTATTATGGTATAATACATGTAAACAATTTCAATATTATTCTTCTTATCCATCACCAAATAATAGGTTACTTCATCACTAAGAAACTAAGTTACAAGACTATTAATTAATGATATATATTTCATATACGTTTTTAATAATTAAAACTATATAATGAGGCTAGATAGTATATTTATTCACCAAATTCACATTGTATTACTGTATAATAGACGTAAACAATTTCAATATTATTATTCTTATCCATTACCAAATTTTAGGTTACTTCATCACTAAGAAACTAAGTTAAAAGACTATAGTAAATGACATACATTTCATATACGTTCCTGATAATTAAAACTATATAATGAGGTTAGATAGTAAATTTATTCACTATATTAACATTATATTATGGTATAATAGATGTAAACAATTTCAATATTATTCTTCTTATCCATCACCAAATTTTAGGTTACTTCATCACTAAGAAACTAAGTTAAAAGACTATTAATTAATGACATATATTTCATATACGATCGTAATAATTAAAACTATATAATGAGGCTAGATAGTATAACTATTCACCATATTCACATTGTATTATGTTATAATACATCTAAACAATTTCAGTATTATTCTTGTTATCCATCACCAAATTTTAGCATCACTAAGAAACTAAGTTAAAAGACTATTAATCAATGACATATATTTCATATACGCTCGTAATAGTTAAAACTATATAATGAGGTTAGATAGTATATTTACTCACCATATTAACATTGTATTCTGGTATAATACATCTAAACAATTCCAATATTATTCTTCTTATCTATCACCAAATTTTAGGTTACTTCATCACCAAGAAACTAAGTTAAAAGACTATTAATCAATGACATTTATTTCATATATGCTCGTAATAGTTAAAACTATATAATGAGGTTAGATAGTAAATTTATTCACCATATTCACATTGTATTATGGTATAATACATGTAAACAATTCCAATATTATTCTTCTTATCCATAACCAAAGTTTAGGTTACTTCATCACTAAGAAACTAAGTTAAAAAACTATTAACTTATGACATATATTTCGTATACGTTCATAATAATTGAAATTATATATTGAGGTTAAATAGTAAATTTGTTCACCATATTCACATTGTGTTATGGTATAATACATGTAAACAATTTCAATATTTTTCTTCTTATCCATCACCAAATAATAGGTTACTTCATCACTAAGAAACTAAGTTACAAGACTATTAATTAATGATATATATTTCATATACGTTTTTAATAATTAAAACTATATAATGATGCTAGATAGTATATTTATTCACCATATTCACATTGTATTACGGTATAATAGACGTAAACAATTTCAATATTATTATTCTTATCCATTACCAAATTTTAGGTTACTTCATCACTAAGAAACTAAGTTAAAACACTATAGTAAATGACATATGTTTCATATACGTTCGTAATAATTAAAACTATATAATGAGGTTAGATAGTAAATTTATTCACCATATTCACATTATATTGTGGTATAATAGATGTAAACAATTTCAATATTATTTTTCTTATCCATCACCAAATTTTAGGTTACTTCATCACTAAGAAACTAAGTTAAAAGACTATTAATTAATGACATATATTTCATATACGATCGTAATAATTAAAACTATATGTTGTACCCCAAAATTTGCCCTCCCATATTCATCAAGAATTATCAAAGTCAAGGTCACAAAATGCCCCAAGGGTTGTGCAGCTCAACTGTCTCCTAGACAGTCAAAACTAGGGTTTGAGTTCTGGTCAAGGAAATGAACTTCTCAAAGGCCCAATCAAGTCTCACATGCTTAAAAAGATGGTCAAGTATCCTCATGTCAAGTTTCAAGGCATTCAGCTCAAGACTGCACAGTCAAAACCCTAGATTGCACTACAGTCAACTGTAGGGGCAAAATGGTCATTTGACAGTCAAAAGTTCAAATTTTTGGTCAATATATCATTTTGAAGCCACAAACATCATTTGATCAATGCTTGATCATGATTCTCAAAATTTGGCTCAGAAATCATCAAAGATGCAAAAGTTGCTATATTTGGACAGCTGAAAAAGTCAACTGAAATTGACCAGGGCATAACTTTCACATGGATTATCAGAAAATTTCCATCCAAAGCTCATTTTGAAGAGAAAGACATTTCCTACAATTCATCTTCATGTTCCAAGTCCAAGAAATGCTCTCACAAAAAGTTATCAATTTCAACATTATAGGTCATTTTCAAAAGTCAACAAAAAGTGACTTTAAGTCAAAGGCCATAACTTGAGATTGGTAAATCAAAATGACATGGGACCAAAAGCATTGGTTAAAGGACTCAAAGACCTTTCCAAAATGTCCAAGAACATGTGAAAAGCTTAAAAATTGACCAAGTTATGCCTTGTGGAAGTTGGGAAATTTTTGGAAATTTTTGAAAGTCAACATTGATGCAAAAGGCCTAAAAATGCAAATGGGCCCAATTATCTTCCAAATTTCTTCATGCCAAGCCTATGCACGACCACTAGGCCCAAAGGGAAGTATTCTCATATTTTTTAATTATTTATTTGAATTAATATTAATTTATATTCATTTAAATGATTTTAATTCATGAAAAATATAAGCCTTAACCAAAAAAATCTTTTTATACATGTTTTGATCCAATATTTCGTGCATATCCCATTTAGGAAAGTTTTGGATTGATTTGGACCTAATTGACACAAAGAACATGAAAAAAAGATATGAAGAAGATTTGCCAAAATCAAATATATGAAATCATCAATGCATAAGATTTTATACAATTTTTCTTGACCTAACATGCTCCATATATGATCAGAGGAGAACCCTAATCATCCAAGACTGAAAAGCTGCGCATAAACAAGCATTCAAAACTTGCAAAATTTCACAAAAAAGTCAATACTGAATTCAAGGTTCTAAGGCGATTCAAGCTTGGATTTTTGTTTCAACAGCATCCTGAGACCCTCCTGAGTCTTTCTCAATCAAAAACCACGACTCAAACGCCTTGGACTGGTACCTGGAACCCAAACCGTATCAAGAACATATTGAAATTGCATAGCACGATTTAAGCATCCTCATGCATTTTTCTTTATAGATTATTGTTTGTCATGATGTTCTAAAGCTAACCAACGTGTTTGATTTTGTTTTTGTGTCATATATGAGAAGTTGCCATTGTTACAAACTAGGTTTTCAGGTTCTCAAAATTGGGGCTTTGTCAATACAGTAAAATTGGCCACTAAAACCACCATGGTTGAACTCAGCGTGGTCTCATGAACAAGAAGCATGCCTCGCGATGGATTTATGTAGCAAGGAATTCTATTCGCTATTTTCCTGTAGGTCTCTTTAAACCACGCGTGAAAACCGTTGCCCATTAGTTCTGTGTTACAGGGGTGGTGAGGAAGAAGATGGCGTGTCCATCAACCATTGGGCAGTTTGAATTTCGCGCGAATTCTCATAAACCTTAACGCGTTATTTTTATAATGTTTATTATTTATTCCATGTTAACTTAACGCGCTTGGCTCAAATGGTAACGTGCTATGCTTGTAACTTCAAAGACCTGGGTTCAAGTCCCAGGTCTTGCATAATTCCATATTATTTTTCCATTATGAATCCCATGCAGTTTCAGGAGCGCATACGTATGATAGACCATCACCATCCAATCACACACGTGTCCAGGAGAGGCAGACCAAGGGCTTAGATCCCAGGCTTATGGTGAACCAGGTCAATGCACTAGCACCCAATCCAAAAAGTCAATGAAATTCCCAGCTTATTGGGCCAGGCCTTTCCAATTCTTACCTCCTAAATTGGGGACTACACCCCACTCTGGTTTGATTTCTTGTTTTTATTTATTTCATTTATTTTAATTGATTGTTTATTTTAATTGTTTGTTTTAATTAATCATTTTAACAAAAATCTAAAAAAACATTACAAAAAATCAGAAAATGCACAAAAACATAATATTTATTAATTATTTTCATGAATAAATTAAAATGTAGATTATTTAGTTTAATTAGGTTTTAATATTAATTTCTTTTTTTAATAAAAAATCCAAAAATAGAATTTAGGTTAATTACTTTATTAATTTTAATTCCTTTTTTCAGAATAACAATAATTATTATTTATTTATTTATTTTCCAATTAAATTGTACCTAAATTTTAGGTTAATTTAGATCTTATTTTAATTCTTTCTTAATAACTAAAAAATATTAGAATTAGGGTTTGCTTCTTAATTTAATTTTAAATAACTCCTTTTTCTTTTAAATCTTAAAAAATACAAAATATCAAAAAAAACATTTAATTCTTTTTTATTATTTTATTTTTAATGCTCATTAACCTTTAATTATTTGCAAAAGGGTCCAACGCCCTAGTTTCGTTTCAATTATTTAATTTCGCGCATTTATCTTTTATCGTTTATATAATCATATAATTGCCCCAAAGCGTTGTAATTTATTTTTCGCACTTTATTTTCTTCGCATTATTTATTTTTCTGCTAAATCGGGTCCGGTTTAATTTTGGCGATGTGGACCCGCGCCTTTGTAATAGTCTTAGATTTATTTCCTCGCAAATTTTATATCTCTTAATATGCATGCAAGAATGAATGGACTTAAATTAAAATCAAGCGTAGAACACGACAAACATGACAAGACAAATAAATGAAACATGACACACGAATCGCACACACCACCCCTAGGGTACGCCTCACTGTTGCCTTTCGAAAGGAGATCGTCGAGTAGAGGACGTCTTAGTAAGTCCTCATGATCCGGGAACCTGGCATGAGGGTAGCTTCTAAGGTGTCTTCCCATTGCTCTGGTGATCACCATGTCCCGAACCTTCGAATTGACCCGAACACCTCCAACGGTGGTGCTACCTACCTCTCAATGGTGGGATGGCACTACTTTTAAGGACATTTACACAGACGAATTCCTTAGGGTAGGTAGGTTCTCAAGGATACTTGCTCTAATCTCAAAACAAACTCAAAAGACTTTTCACACTGACACTTTTCAAAAGCTTTCAAAGCAAATTTTTCAAACACTCTGACGTACGAGTCGAACTGAAATTTTTCAAAGAAACTTTTAAACCCACATTGAAAAGCAAACAAAACATTTTGAAAACACAAATGAGCAAGTATCTAAGAGCCCATGGATAACCATGGATAGAAAGGGTGCTAACACCTTCCCTTTCTATAACCTACCTCCCGAACCGAGAGCAATCTCTTTAAGGAATTTTTCTGTGCTTTTGTCCTTTCCTATTGGAGAAAATAAAAGACGGTGGCGACTCTTGCTTCCGCGACATCTTCGCGAACCAGCTTTAAACAGTCAGTTCCAGATCCACCGATCACACTATATAATGAGGCTAGATAGTATAACTATTCACCATATTCACATTGTATTATGTTATAATACATCTAAACAATTTCAATATTATTCTTGTTATCCATCACCAAATTTTAGCATCACTAAGAAACTAAGTTAAAAGACTATTAATCAATGACATATATTTCATATACGCTCGTAATAGTTAAAACTATATAATGAGGTTAGATAGTATATTTATTCACCATATTAACATTGTATTATGGTATAATACATCTAAACAATTCCAATATTATTCTTCTTATCCATAACCAAAGTTTAGGTTACTTCATCACTAAGAAACTAAGTTAAAAAATTATTAACTTATGACATATATTTCGTATACGTTCATAATAATTGAAATTATATATTGAGGTTAAATAGTAAATTTTTTCACCATATTCACATTGTATTATGGTATAATACATGTAAACAATTTCAATATTATTCTTCTTATCCATCACCAAATAATAGGTTACTTCGTCACTAAGAAACTAAGTTACAAGACTATTAATTAATGATATATGTTTCATATACGTTTTTAATAATTAAAACTATATAATGAGGCTAGATAGTATATTTATTCACCATATTCACATTGTATTACAGTATAATAGACGTAAACAATTTCAACATTATTATTCTTATCCATTACCAAATTTTAGGTTACTTCATCACTAAGAAACTAAGTTAAAACACTATAGTAAATGACATATGTTTCATATACGTTCGTAATAATTAAAACTATATAATGAGGTTAGATAGTAAATTTATTCACCATATTCACATTATATTGTGGTATAATAGATGTAAACAATTTCAATATTATTCTTCTTATCCATCACCAAATTTTAGGTTACTTCATCACTAAGAAACTAAGTTAAAAGACTATTAATTAATGACATATATTTCATATACGATCGTAATAATTAAAACTATATAATGTGGCTAGATAGTATAACTATTCACCATATTCACATTGTATTATGTTATAATATATCTAAACAATTTCAATATTATTCTTGTTATCCATCACCAAATTTTAGCATCACTAAGAAACTGAGTTAAAAGACTATTAATCAATGACATATATTTCATATACGCTCGTAATATTTAAAACTTTATAATGAGGTTAGATAGTATATTTATTCACCATATTAACATTGTATTATAGTATAATACATCTAAACAATTCCAATATTATTCTTCTTATCCATAACCAAAGTTTAGGTTACTTCATCACTAAGAAACTAAGTTAAAAAACTATTAACTTATGACATATATTTCGTATAAGTTCATAATAATTGAAATTATATATTGAGGTTAAATAGTAAATTTTTTCACCATATTCACATTGTATTATGGTATAACACATGTAAACAATTTCAATATTATTCTTCTTATCCATCACCAAATAATAGGTTACTTCATCACTAAGAAACTAAGTTACAAGACTATTAATTAATGATATATATTTCATATACGTTTTTAATAATTAAAACTATATAATGAGGCTAGATAGTATATTTATTCACCATATTCACATTGTATTATGGTATAATAGACGTAAACAATTTCAATATTATTATTCTTATCCATTACCAAATTTTAGGTTACTTCATCACTAAGAAACTAAGTTAAAAGACTATAGTAAATGACATACATTGCATATACGTTCGTAATAATTAAAACTATATAATGAGGTTAGATAGTAAATTTATTCACCATATTCACATTATATTATGGTATAATAGATGTAAACAATTTCAATATTATTCTTCTTATCCATCATCAAATTTTAGGTTACTTCATCACTAAGAAATTAAGTTAAAAGACTATTAATTAATGACATATATTTCATATACGATCGTAATAATAAAAACTATATAATGAGGCTAGATAGTATAACTATTCACCATATTCACATTGTATTATATTATAATACATCTAAACAATTTCAGTATTATTCTTGTTATCCATCACCAAATTTTAGCATCACTAAGAAACTAAGTTAAAAGACTATTAATCAATGACATATATTTCATATACGCTCGTAATAGTTAAAACTATATAATGAGGTTAGATAGTATATTTATTCACCATATTAACATTGTATTATGGTATAATACATCTAAACAATTCCAATATTATTCTTCTTATCTATCACCAAATTTTAGGTTACTTCATCACCAAGAAACTAAGTTAAAAGACTATTAATCAATGACATATATTTCATATATGCTCGTAATAGTTAAAACTATATAATGAGGTTAGATAGTAAATTTATTCACCATATTCACATTGTATTATGGTATAATACATGTAAACAATTTCAATATTATTCTTCTTATCCATAACCAAAGTTTAGGTTACTTCATCACTAAGAAACTAAGTTAAAAAACTATTAACTTATGACATATATTTCGTATACGTTCATAATAATTGAAATTATATATTGAGGTTAAATAGTAAATTTATTCACCATATTCACATTGTGTTATGGTATAATACATGTAAACAATTTCAATATTTTTCTTCTTATCCATCACCAAATAATAGGTTACTTCATCACTAAGAAACTAAGTTACAAAACTATTAATTAATGATATATATTTCATATACGTTTTTAATAATTATAACTATATAATGAGGCTAGATAGTATATTTATTCACCATATTCACATTGTATTACGGTATAATAGACGTAAACAATTTCAATATTATTATTCTTATCCATTACCAAATTTTAGGTTACTTCATCACTAAGAAACTAAGTTAAAACACTATAGTAAATGACATATGTTTCATATACGTTCGTAATAATTAAAACTATATAATGAGGTTAGATAGTAAATTTATTCACCATATTCACATTATATTGTGGTATAATAGATGTAAACAATTTCAATATTATTCTTCTTATCCATCACCAAATTTTAGGTTACTTTATCACTAAGAAACTAAGTTAAAAGACTATTAATTAATGACATATATTTCATATACGATCGTAATAATTAAAACTATATAATGAGGCTAGATAGTATAACTATTCACCATATTCACATTGTATTATGTTATAATACATCTAAACAATTTCAATATTATTCTTGTTATCCATCACCAAATTTTAGCATCACTAAGAAACTAAGTTAAAAGACTATTAATCAATGACATATGTTTCATATACGTTCGTAATAATTAAAACTATATAATGAGGTTAGATAGTAAATTTATTCACCATATTCACATTATATTGTGGTATAATAGACGTAAACAATTTCGATATTATTCTTCTTATTCATCACCAAATTTTAGGTTACTTCATCACTAAGAAACTAAGTTAAAAGACTATTAGTTAATGACATATATTTTATATACATTCGTAATAACTAAAACTACATAATGAGGTTAGATAGTAAATTTATTCACCATATTCACATTGTATTATGGTATAATACATGTAAACAATTTCAATATTATTCTTCTTATCCATAATCAAAGTTTAGGTTACTTCATCACTAAGAAACTATGTTAAAAAACTATTAACTTATGACATATATTTCGTATACGTTCATAATAATTGAAATTATATATTGAGGTTAAATAGTAAATTTATTCACCATATTCACATTGTATTATGGTATAATACATGTAAACAATTTCAATATTATTCTTCTTATCCATCACCAAATTTTATGTTACTTCCTTACTAAGAAACTAAGTTAAAAGACTATTAATTAATGATATATATTTCATATACGTTTGTAATAATTAAAACTATATAATGAGGCTAGATAGTATATTTATTCACCAAATTCACATTGTATTACGGAATGATAGACGTAAAAAATTTCAATATTATTATTCTTATCCATTACAAAATTTTAGATTACTTCATCACTAACAAAACTAAGTTAAAAGACTATAGTAAATGACATATATTTCATATACGTTCGTAATAATTAAAACTATATAATGAGGTTAGGTAGTAAATTTATTCACCATATTCACATTATATTATGGTATAATAGATGTAAACAATTTCAATATTATTCTTCTTATCCATCACCAAATTTTAGGTTACTTCATCACTAAGAAACTAAGTTAAAAGACTATTAGTTAATGACATATATTTTATATACATTCGTAATAACTAAAACTACACAATGAGGTTAGATAGTAAATTTATTCTCCATATTCACATTGTATTATGGTATAATACATTTAAACAATTTCAATATTATTCTTCTTATCCATAACCAAAGTTTAGGTTACTTCATCACTAAGAAACTATGTTAAAAAACTATTAACTTATGACATATATTTTGTATACGTTCATAATAATTGAAATTATATATTGAGGTTAAATATTAAATTTATTCACCATATTCACATTGTATTATGGTATAATACATGTAAACAATTTCAATATTACTCTTCTTATCCATCACAAAATTTTAGGTTACTTCATCACTAAGAAACTAAGTTAAAAGACTATTAATTAATGATATATATTTCATATACGTTTGTAATAATTAAAACTATATAATGAGGCTAGATAGTATATATATTCACCATATTCAAATTGTATTATGGTATAACAGACGTAAACAATTTCAATATTATTATTCTTATCCATTACCAAATTTTAGGTTACTTCATCACTAAGAAACTAAGTTAAAACACTATAGTAAATGACATATATTTCATATATGTTCGTAATAATTAAAACTATATAATGAGGTTAGATAGTAAATTTATTCACCATATTCACATTATATTATGGTATAATAGATGTAAAAAATTTCAATATTATTCTTCTTATCCATCACCAGATTTTAGGTTACTTAATCACTAAGAAACTAAGGTAAAAGGCTATTAATTAATGAGATATATTTCATATACGTTTGTAATAATTAAAACTATATAATGAGGCTAGATAGTATAATTATTCACCATATTCACATTGTATTATTGTATAATAGATGTAAACAATTTAAATATTATTCTTGTTATCCATCACCAAATTTTAGCATCACTATGAAACTAAGTTAAAAGACTATTAATCGATGACATATATTTCATATACGCTCGTAATTGTTAAAACTATATAATGAGGCTAGATAGTAAATTTATTCACCATATTCACATTGTATTATGGTATAATACATCTAAACAATTTCAATATTATTCTTCTTATCAATCACCAAATTTTAGGTTACTTCATCACTAAGAAACTAAGTTAAAAGACTATTAATCAATGACATATATTTCATATACGCTCGTAATAGTTAAAACTATATAATGAGGTTAGATAGTAAATTTATTCACCATATTCACATTGTATAATGGTATAATAGATGTAAACAATTTGGATATTATTCTTCTTATCCATCACCAAATTTTAGGTAACTTCATCACTAAGAAACTAAGTTAAAAGACTATTAGTTAATGACATATATTTTATATACATTCGTAATAACTAAAACTACATAATGAGGTTAGATAGTAAATTTATTCACCATATTCACATTGTATTATGGTATAATACATGTAAACAATTTCAATATTATTCTTCTTATCCATAACCAAAGTTTAGGTTACTTCATCACAAAGAAACTATGTTAAAAAACTATTAACTTATGACATATATTTCGTATACGTTCATAATAATTGAAATTACATATTGAGGTTAAATAGTAAATTTATTCACCATATTCACATTGTATTATAGTATAATACATGTAAACAATTTCAATATTATTCTTCTTATCCAACACCAAATTTTAGGTTACTTCCTTACTAAGAAACTAAGTTAAAAGACTATTAATTAATGATATATATTTCAAAAACGTTTGTAATAATTAAAACTATATAATGAGGCTAGATAGTATATTTATTCACCATATTCACATTGTATTACGGTATGATAGACGTAAAAAATTTCAATATTATTATTCTTATCCATTACAAAATTTTAGGTTACTTCATCACTAACAAAACTAAGTTAAAAGACTATAGTAAATGACATATATTTCATATACGTTCGTAATAATTAAAACTATATAATGAGGTTAGGTAGTAAATTTATTCACCATATTCACATTATATTATGGTATAATAGATGTAAACAATTTCAATATTATTCTTCTTATCCATCACCAAATTTTAGGTTACTTCATCACTAAGAAACTAAGTTAAAAGACTATTAGTTAATGACATATATTTTATATACATTCGTCATAACTAAAACTACATAATGAGGTTAGATAGTAAATTTATTCTCCATATTCACATTGTATTATGGTATAATACATTTAAACAATTTTAATATTATTCTTCTTATCCATAACCAAAGTTTAGGTTACTTCATCACTAAGAAACTAAGTTAAAAAACTATTAACTTATGACATATATTTTGTATACGTTCATAATAATTGAAATTATATATTGAGGTTAAATATTAAATTTATTCACCATATTCACATTGTATTATTGTATAATACATGTAAACAATTTCAATATTACTTTTCTTATCAATCACAAAATTTTAGGTTACTTCATCACTAAGAAACTAAGTTAAAAGACTATTAATTAATGATATATATTTCATATACGTTTGTAATAATTAAAACTATATAATGAGGCTAGATAGTATATTTATTCACCATATTGACATTGTATTATGGTATAATAGACGTAAATAATTTCAATATTATTATTCTTATCCATTACCAAATTTTAGGTTACTTAATCACTAAGAAACTAAGTTAAAAGACTATAGTAAATGACATATATTTCATATACGTTGGTAATAATTAAAACTATATAATGTGGTTAGATATTAAATTTGTTCACCATATTCAAATTATATTTTGGTATAATAGATGTAATCAATTTCAATATTATTCTTCTTATCCAACACATAATTTTAGGTTACTTCATCACTAAGAAACCAAGTTAAAAGACTATTAATTAATGATATATATTTCATATACGTTTGTAATAATTAAAACTATATAATGAGGCGGGATAGTATAACTATTCACCATATTCACATTGTATTATGGTATAATACATCTAAACAATTTCAATATTATTCTTGTTATCCATCACCAAATTTTAGCATCACTAAGAAACTAAGTTAAAAGACTATTAATCAATGACATATATTTCATATACGCTCGTAATAGTTAAAACTATATAATGAGGTTAGATAGTAAATTTATTCACCATATTCACATTGTATTATGGTATAATAGATGTAAACAATTTCGATATTATTCTTCTTATTCATCACCAAATTTTAGGTTACTTCATCACTAAGAAACTAAGTTAAAAGACTATTAGTTAATGACATATATTTTATATACATTCGTAATAACTAAAACTAAATAATGAGTTTAGATAGTAAATTTATTCACCATATTCACATTGTATTATGGTATAATACATGTAAACAATTTCAATATTATTCTTCTTATCCATAACCAAAGTTTAGGTTACTTCATCACTAAGAAACTAAGTTAAAAAACTATTAACTTATGACATATATTTCGTATACGTTCATAATAATTGAAATTATATATTGAGGTTAAATAGTAAATTTATTCACCATATTCACATTGTATTATGGTATAATACATGTAAACAATTTCAATATTATTCTTCTTATCCATCACCAAATTTTAGGTTACTTCATCACTAAGAAACCAATTTAAAAGACTATTAATTAATGATATATATTTCATATACGTTTGTAATAATTAAAACTATATAATGAGGCTAGATAGTATATTTATTCACCATATTCACATTGTATTACGGTATAATAGACGTTAACAATTTCAATATTATTATTATTATCCATTACCAAATTTTAGGTTACTTCATCACTAAGAAACTAAGTTAAAAGACTATAATAAATGACATATATTTCATATATGTATGTAATAATTAAAACTATATAATGAGGTTAGATAGTAAATTTATTCACCATATTCACATTATATTATGGTATAATCGATGTAAACAATTTCAATATTATTCTTTTTATCCATCACCAAATTTTAGGTTACTTCATCACTAAGAAACCAAGTTAAAAGACTATTAATTAATGACATATATTTCATATACGTTCGTAATAATTAAAACTATATAATGAGGCTAGATAGTATAACTATTCACCATATTCACATTGTATTATGGTATAATACATCTAAACAATTTCAATATTATTCTTGTTATCCATCACCAAATTTTAGCATCACTAAGAAACTAAGTTAAAAGACTATTAATCAATGACATATATTTCATATACGCTCGTAATAGTTAAAACTATATAATGAGGTTAGATAGTAAATTTATTCACCATATTCACATTGTATTATGGTATAATTCATTTAAACAATTTCAATATTAGTCTTCTTATCCATCACCAAATTTTAGGTTACTTCATCACTAAGAAACTTAGTTAAAAGACTATTAATTTATGACTTATATTTCATATACGTTCATAATAATTAAAACTATATAATGAGGTTAGATAGTAAATTTATTCACCATATTCACATTGTATTATGGTATAATAAATGTAAACAATTTCGATATTATTCTTCTTGTCAATCACCAAAATATTAGGTTACTTCATCACTAAGAAACCAAGTTAAAAGACTATTAATTAATGACATATATTTCATATACGTTCGTAATAATTAAAACTATATAATGAGGCTAGATAGTATAACTATTCACCATATTCACATTGTATTATGGTATAATACATCTAAACAATTTCAATATTATTCTTGTTATCCATCACCAAATTTTAGCATCACTAAGAAACTAAGTTAAAAGACTATTAATCAATGACATATATTTCATATACGCCCAGAATAGTTAAAACTATATAATGAGGTTATATAGTAAATTTATTCACCATATTCACATTGTATTATGATATAATACATCTAAACAATTTCAATATTCTTCTTCTTATCCATCTCCAAATTTTAGGTTACTTCATCACTAAAAAACTAAGTTAAAAGACTATGAATCAATGACATATATTTCAAATACGCTCGTAATAGTTAAAACTATATAATGAGGTTAGATAGTAAATTTATTCACCATATTCACATTGTATTATGGTATAATAGATGTAAACAATTTTGATATTATTCTTCTTGTCCATCACCAAATTTTAGGATACTTCATCACTAAGAAACTAAGTTAAAAGACTATTAGTTAATGACATATATTTTATATACATTCGTAATAACTAAAACTACATAATGAGGTTAGGTAGTAAATTTATTCACCATATTCACATTGTATCATGGTATAATACATGTAAACAATTTCAAATTATTCTTCTTATCCATAACCAAAGTTTAGGTTACTTCATCACTGAGAAACAAAGTTAAAAAACTATTAACTTATGACATATATTTCATATAAGTTCATAATAACTGAAATTATATATTGAGGTTAAATAGTAAATTTATTCACCAAATTCGCATTGTATTATGGTATAATACATGTAAACAATTTCAATATTATTCTTCTTATCCATCAACAAATTTTAGGTTGCTTCATCACTAAGAATCTAAGTTAAAAGACTACTAATTAATGATATATATTTCATATGCGTTTGTAATAATTAAAACTATATAATGAGGCTAGATAGTATATTTATTCAACATATTCACATTGTATTACGGTATAATACACGTAAACAATTTCAATATTATTATTCTTAACCATTACCAAATTTTAGGTTACTTCATCACTAAGAAACTAAGTTAAAAGACTATAGTAAATGACATATATTTCATATACTTTCGTAATAATTAAAACTATATAATGAGGTTAGATAGTAAATTTATTCACCATATTCACATTATATTTTGGTATAATAGATGTAAACAATTTCAATATTATTCCTGTTATCCATCACCAAATTTTAGCATCACTAAGAAACTAAGTTAAAAGACTATTAATCAATGACATATATTTCATATACGCTCGTAATAGTTAAAACTATATAATGAGGTTAGATAGTAAATTTATTCACCATATTCACATTGTATTATGGTATAATACATCTAAATAATTTCAATATTATTTTTCTTATCCATCACCAAATTTTAGGTTACTTCATCACTAAGAAACTAAGTTAAAATACTATTAATCAATGACATATATTTCATATACGCTCGTAATAGTTAAATCTATATAATGAGGCTAGATAGTAAATTTATTCACCATATTCACATTGTATTATGGTATAATATATGTAAAAAATTTCGATATTATTCTTCTTATCCATCACCAAATTTTAGGTTACTACATCACTAAGAAACTAAGTTAAAATACTATTAGTTAATGACATATATTTTATATACATTCGTAATAACTAAAACTACACAATGAGGTTAGATAGTATATTTATTCACCATATTCACATTGTATTATGGTATAATACATGTAAACAATTTCAATACTATTCTTCTTATCCATAACCAAAGTTTAGGTTACTTCATCACTAAGAAACTAAGTTAAAAAACTATTAACTTATGACATATATTTCGTATACGTTCATAATAATTGAAATTATATATTGAGGTTAAATAGTAAATTTATTCACCATATTCACATTGTATTATGGTATAATACATGTAAACAATTTCAATATTATTCTTCTTATCCATCACCAAATTTTAGGTTACTTCATCACTAAGAATCTAAGTTAAAAGACTATTAATTAATGATATATATTTCATATACGTTTGTAATAATTAAAACTATATAATGAGGCTAGATAGTATATTTATTCACCATATTCACATTGTATTACGGTATAATAGACGTAAACAATTTCAATATTATTATTCTTATCCATTACCAAATTTTAGGTTACTTCATCACTAAGAAACTAAGTTAAAAGACTATAGTAAATGACATATATTTCATATACGTTCGTAATAATCAAAACTATATAATGAGGTTAGATAGTAAATTTATTCACCATATTCACATTATATTTTGGTATAATAGATGTAAACAATTTCAATTTCTTCTTCTTATCCATCACCAAAGTTTAGGTTACTTAATCACTAAGAAACTAAGGTAAAAGACTATTAATTAATGACATATATTTCATATACGTTTGTTATAATTAAAACTATATAATGAGGCTAGATAGTATAATTATTCACCATATTCACATTGTATTATGGTAAAAAGATGTAAACAATTTCAACATTATTCTTGTTATCCATCACCAAATTTTAGCATCACTAAGAAACTAAGTTAAAAGACTATTTATTAATGAGATATATTTCATATACGTTCGTAATAATTAAAACTATATAATGATGTTAGATAGTAAATTTATTCACCATATTCAAATTGTATTATGGTATAATACATCTAAACAATTTCAATATTATTCTTCTTATCCATCACAAAATTTTAGGTTACTTCATCACTAAAAAACTAAGTTAAAAGACTATGAATCAATGACATATATTTCAAATACGCTCGTAATAGTTAGAACTATATAATGAGGTTAGATAGTAAATTTATTCACCATATTCAAATTGTATTATGGTATAATATATGTAAACAATTTCGATATTATTCTTCTTATCCATCACCAAATTTTAGGTTACTTCATCACTAAGAAACTAAGTTAAAAGACTATTAGTTAATGACATATATTTTATATACATTCGTAATAACTAAAACTACATAATGAGGTTAGATAGTAAATTTATTCACCATATTCACATTGTATTATGGTATAATACATGTAAACAATTTCAATATTATTCTTCTTATCAATAACCAAAGTTTAGGTTACTTCATCACTAAGAAACTAAGTTAAAAAACTATTAACTTATGACATATATTTCGTATACGTTCATAATAATTGAAATTATATATTGAGGTTAAATAGTAAATTTATTCACCATATTCACATTGTATTATGGTATAATACATGTTAACAATTTCAATATTATTCTTCTTATCCATCACCAAATTTTAGGTTACTTCATCACTAAGAATCTAAGTTAAAAGACTATTAATTAATGATATATATTTCATATACGTTTGTAATAATTAAAACTATATAATGAGGCTACATAGTATATTTATTCACCATATTCATATTGTATTACGGTATAATAGACGTTAACAATTTCAATATTATTATTCTTATCCATTACCAAATTTTAGGTTACTTCATCACTAAGAAACTAAGTTAAAAGACTATAATAAATGACATATATTTCATATACGTTCGTAATAATTAAAACTATATAATGAGGTTAGATAGTAAATTTATTCACCATATTCACATTATATTATGGTATAATCGATGTAAACAATTTCAATATTATTCTTCTTATCCATCACCAAATTTTAGGTTACTTCATCACTAAGAAACCATGTTAAAAGACTATTAATTAATGACATATATTTCATATACGTTCGTAATAATTAAAACTATATAATGAGGCTAGATAGTATAACTATTCACCATATTCACATTGTATTATGGTATAATACATCTAAACAATTTCAATATTATTCTTGTTATCTATCACCAAATTTTAGCATCACTAAGAAACTAAGTTAAAAGACTATTAATCAATGACATATATTTCATATACGCCTGGAATAGTTAAAACTATATAATGAGGTTAGATAGTAAATTTATTCACCATATTCACATTGTATTATGGTATAATACATCTAAACAATTTCAATATTATTCTTCTTATCCATCACCAAATTTTAGGTTACTTCATCACTAAAAAACTAAATTAAAAGACTATGATTCAATGACATATATTTCAAATACGCTCGTAATAGTTAAAACTATATAATGAGGTTAGATAGTAAATTTATTCACCATATTCAAATTGTATTATGGTATAATATATGTAAACAATTTCGATATTATTCTTCTTATCCATCACCAAATTTTAGGTTACTTCATCACTAAGAAACTAAGTTAAAAGACTATTAGTTAATGACATATATTTTATATACATTCGTAATAACTAAAACTACATAATGAGGTTAGATAGTAAATTTATTCACCATATTCACATTGTATTATGGTATAATACATGTAAACAATTTCAATATTATTCTTCTTATCCATAACCAAAGTTTAGGTTACTTCATCACTAAGAAACTAAGTTAAAAAACTATTAACTTATGACATATATTTCGTATACGTTCATAATAATTGAAATTATATATTGAGGTTAAATATTAAATTTATTCACCATATTCACATTGTATTATGGTATAATACATGTAAACAATTTCAATATTCTTCTTCTTATCCATCACCAAATTTTAGGTTACTTCATCACTAAGAAACTAAGTTAAAAGAGTATTAATGAATGATATATATTTCATATACGTTTGTAATAATTAAAACTAAATAATGAGGCTAGATAATATATTTATTCACCATATTCACATTGTATTACGGTATAATAGACGTAAACAATTTCAATATTATTATTTTTATCCATTACCAAATTTTAGGTTACTTCATCACTAAGAAACTAAGTTAAAAGACTATAGTAAATGACATATATATCATATACGTTCGTAATAATTAAAACTATATAATGAGGTTAGATAGTAAATTTATTCACCATATTCACATTATATTATGGTATAATATATGTAAACAATTTCAATATTATTCTTCTTATCCATCACCAAATTTTAGGTTACTTCATCACTAAGAAACTAAGTTAAAAGACTATTAATTAATGACATATATTTCATATACGATCGTAATAATTAAAACTATATAATGAGGCTAGATAGTATAACTATTTACCATATTCACATTGTATTACGGTATAATAGACGTAAACAATTTCAATATTATTATTCTTATCCATTACCAAATTTTAGGTTACTTCATCACTAAGAAACTAAGTTAAAAGACTATAGTAAATGACATATATATCATATACGTTCGTAATAATTAAAACTATATAATGAGGTTAGATAGTAAATTTATTCACCATATTCACATTATATTATGGTATAATATATGTAAACAATTTCAATATTATTCTTCTTATCCATCACCAAATTTTAGGTTACATCATCACTATGAAACTAAGTTAAAAGACTATTAATTAATGATATATATTTCATATACGTTTGTAATAATTAAAACTGTATAATGAGGCTAGATAGTATATTTATTCACCATATTCACATTGTATTACGGTATAATAGACGTAAACAATTTCAATATTATTATTCTTATCCATTACCAAATTTTAGGTTACTTCATCACTAAGAAACTAAGTTAAAAGACTATAATAAATGACATATATTTCATATACGTTCGTAATAATTAAAACTATATATTGAGGTTAGATAGTAAATTTATTCACATTATTTTATGGTATAATATATGTAAACAATTTCAATATTATTCTTCTTATCCATCACCAAATTTTAGGTTACTTCATCACTAAGAAACTAAGTTAAAAGACTATTAATTAATGACATATATTTCATATACGATCGTAATAAATAAAACTATATATTGAGGCTAGATAGTATAACTATTCACCATATTCACATTGTATTATGGTATAATACATCTAAACAATTTCAATATTTTTCTTGTTATCCATCACCAAATTTTAGCATCACTAAGAAACTAAGTTAAAAGACTATTAATCAATGACATATATTTCATATACGCTCGTAATAGTTAAAACTATATAATGAGGTTAGATAGTAAATTTATTCATCATATTCAGATTGTATTATGGTATAATACATCTAAACAATTCCAATATTCTTCTTCTTATCCATCACCAAATTTTAGGTTACTTCATCACTATGAAACTAAGTTAAAAGACTATTAATCAATGACATATATTTCATATACGCTCGTAATAGTTAAAACTATATAATGAGGTTAGATAGTAAATTTATTCACCATATTCACATTGTATTATGGTATAATAGACGTAAACAATTTCGATATTATTCTTCTTATCCATCACCAAATTTTAGGTTACTTCATCACTAAGAAACTAAGTTAAAAGACTATTAGTTAATGACATATATTTTATATACGTTCGTAATAACTAAAACTACATAATGAGGTTAGATAGTAAATTTATTCACCATATTCACATTGTATTATGGTATAATACATGTAAAAAATTTCAATATTATTCTTATCCATAACCAAAGTTTAGGTTACTTCATCACTAAGAAACTAAGTTAAAATACTATTAATTAATGATATATATTTCATATACGTTTGTAATAATTAAAACTATATAATGAGGCTAGATAGTATATTTATTCACCATATTCATATTGTATTACAGTATAATAGACGTAAACAATTTCAATATTATTATTCTTATCCATTACAAAATTTTAGCATCACTAAGAAACTAAGTTAAAAGACGATTAATCAATGACATATATTTCATATACCCCCGTAATAGTTAAAACTATAAATTGAGGTTAGATAGTAAATTTATTCTCCATATTCACATTGTATTATGGTATAATACATTTAAACAATTTCAATATTATTCTTCTTATCCATCACCTAATTTTAGGTTACTTCATCACTAAGATACTAAGTTAAAAGACTATTAATTTATGACTTATATTTCATATACGTTCATAATAATTAAAACTATATAATGAGGTTAGATAGTAAATTTATTCACCATATTCACATTGTATTATGGTATAATATATGTAAACAATTTTGATATTATTCTTCTTGTCCATAACCAAAGTTTAGGTTACTTCATCACTTAGAAACTAAGTTAAAAAACTATTAACTTATGACATATATTTCGTATACGTTCATAATAATTGAAATTATATATTGAGGTTAAATACTAAATTTATTCACCATATTCACATTGTATTATGGTATAATACATGTAAACAATTTCAATATTATTCTTCTTATCCATCACCAAATTTTAGGTTACTTCATCACTAAGAAACTAAGTTAAAAGACTATTAAGTAATGATATATATTTCATATACGTTTGTAATAATTAAAACTATATAATGAGGCTAGATAGTATATTTATTCACCATATTCACATTGTATTATGGTATAATAGACGTAAACAATTTCAGTATTATTATTCTTATCCATTACCAAATTTTAGGTTACTTCATCACTAAGAAACTAAGTTAAAAGACTATAGTAAATGACATACATTTCATATACGTTCGTAATAATTAAAACTATATAATGGGGTTAGATAGTAAATTTATTCACCATATTCACATTATATTATGGTATAATAGATGTAAACAATTTCAATATTATTCTTCTTATCCATCACCAAATTTTAGGTTACTTCATCACTAAGAAACTAAGTTAAAAGACTATTAATTAATGACATATATTTCATATACGATCGTAATAATTAAAACTATATAATGAGGCTAGATAGTATAACTATTCACCATATTCACATTGTATTATGGTATAATACATCTAAACAATTTCAATATTATTCTTGTTATCCATCACCAAATTTTAGCATCACTAAGAAACTAAGTTAAAAGACTATTAATCAATGACATATATTTCATATACGCTCGTAATAGTTAAAACTATATAATGAGGTTAGATAGTAAATTTATTCACCATATTCACATTGTATTATGGTATAATACATCTAAACAATTCCAATATTATTCTTCTTATCTATCACCAAATTTTAGGTTACTTCATCACTAAGAAACTAAGTTAAAAGACTATTAATCAATGACATATATTTCATATATGCTCGTAATAGTTAAAACTATATAATGAGGTTAGATAGTAAATTTATTCACCATATTCACATTGTATTATGGTATAATAGATGTAAACAATTTCGATATTATTCTTCTTATCCATCGCCAAATTTTAAGTTACTTCATCACTAATAAACTAAGTTAAAAGACTATTAGTTAATGACATATATTTTATATACATTCGTAATAACTAAAACTACATAATGAGGTTAGATAGTAAATTTATTCACCATATTCACATTGTATTATGATATAATAAATGTAAACAATTTCAATATTATTCTTCTTATCCATAACCAAAGTTTAGGTTACTTCATCACTAAGAAACTAAGTTAAAAAACTATTAACTTATGACATATATTTCGTATACGTTCATAATAATTGAAATTATATATTGAGGTTAAATAGTAAATTTATGCACCATATTCACATTGTATTATGGTATAATACATGTAAACAATTTCAATATTCTTCTTCTTATCCATCACCAAATTTTAGGTTACTTCATCACTAAGAAACTAAGTTAAAAGACTATTAATTAATGATATATATTTCATATACGTTTGTAATAATTAAAACTATATAATGAGGCTAGATAGTATATTTATTCACCATATTCACATTGTATTACGGTATAATAGACGTAAACAATTTCAATATTATTATTCTTATCCATTACCAAATTTTAGGTTACTTCATCACTAAGAAACTAAGTTAAAAGACTATAGTAAATGACATATATTTCATATACGTTCGTAATAATTAAAACTATATAATGAGGTTAGATAGTAAATTTATTCACCATATTCACATTATATTATGGTATAATAGATGTAAACAATTTCAATATTATTCTTCTTATCGATCACCAAATTTTAGGTTACTTCATCACTAAGAAACTAAGTTAAAAAACTATTAATTAATGACATATATTTCATATATGTAACACCTCAGTTTCAATTATTTGATTTATTTAATTGAGAAATTATTTTATTAGAATTAATAAAATGAAAAGGAATTATTTATTTTGGAATATTGGAAGAAAATAAAAGAAATAAGAAATATGGGTTCCTTTTAAGTTATTGGGCCAGGAGGTTGTTAGTAAAGAGTGGGGGGTGCAAGAGAAATAAAGATATGTTTTGTAACTTAAGCTATTTTTCTCATTATTCACGATAACACAGATTTGGGATTATTTGGGAAATAGAACTCTGAAGGTGAGAAGAACGAAGAACATCGCTCAAGAACTCAAGCTGCAAATTGATAAGGTAAGGGGGGCTAATACTCGATTTACTTTTGCTTATGGGTTTATGTACGGTTGATTTGGGTAATCGTAGGGAGAAACCCCAATTATTAGATGTTATTAGGGATCGATACCCTTAGGATTGAACTTTGTTAGAAAAGGTTTAAGTTCCCGATTTTATGAATCAATTAGGGACTTTAGGTTCCTATGATGGATTGGATGTCTTTGTACTATATTGCACCGCCGTAGAGAGGTATTTTCGTGCAAAAATATGGGTATATGAGCTGCTGCAAAAACAGAAAAATTGGGTTCGCACTCATCAACACGGGCGCGTTGATTTACGCGGGCACCCGTGTTGATTCCCTGTAATGCTGATGAAAATGTGTTTTCTGGCCATAATTCAACACGGGCGTGTTGATTAACACGGGCGCCCGTGTTGATTCACTGTGTTGGCATAAAAATGGGTTTTCTGGGCACAATTCAACACGGGCCGTGTTGATTTACACGGGCGCCCGTGTTGATCCCCTGTATTGTAAAAAAAAAACGTGTTTTCTGGACACATTTTCACACGGGCAGTGTTGTTTTACACGGGCACCCGTGTTAAACCTCCTGTGTTGGTTTTTAAACTATGTTTTCTGTGCATGCTGTTAAGTACGGATTGATCCGATTTTGATGTGCAGTGTTTGACATGTTTTGAATATGTGTTTATTGATTTCCTAGTGTTGATTGATGAGTGTATCGAATAACGATTGTATGTTATGATACCAACACTATGTGGATTTTATTGTCATGCTTTTAGATGATGTTATCAAGCATGAATTATGATATAACTTGATATGATTGATGTTTAATAGTATGCTGAGTGATTACATGCTATTCATATCATGTTATGTTTGATATTGTTGATGTTGCATGATATGTCGATTGATGTTAATAGTATGCTGAGTGTTACATACTTTACATATCATGTTGCATTTGTTAATTCCCATTGTGTGGAATTAACATGGTGGCCAATATACGTGTCCGCGATTTAATGGAACGTTGAGGTGGTAGCCGTGTCCGCGATATAATGGAACGGTGAGTTATCCGTGACCCGAGATTTAATGGGGCGGTAAAGTGGTACCACATGCATGGGTGTGTTGCATTACATTGAATATGACATGAATGGATGATTTTTCCAATGTTGTATTTGATTGATTGTATGCATGTATTGATACTAAGTTGTTAACGATGTTTGATGTTAATAAGTAAGCATGAAAAGTATGATATTATGAATATGTGGATTGTAAAGGTTTTTGTAATCTATGAAACATGCTAATTGTTGGGTGATGCTTATGGTTTCCTGAATTGATTGTTATGAACGTATAATCAAATGTATAGTTGAGGTGCTCACCCTTACTGTTGAATATTTCAGATTGAGGAGCTTCGTTCAGGTGCTTGGCGAAGGCTTGTCATTTCTAGTTTATTTCCGTTTTAGTATTGTCCGGGTCATGCTCTGGTAGTTGTAACTCCGGGGACGTTTGTTTGTCGAGCTGCTTTAGTCAGACTCGTCTATTTCCCTTTGTTTGTTATAATATGAGGTTGACACTTTCCAGGTGTTAATCCCTGATGATTTTGAAAAATATTATAACATTGGTCTTATTAATTAAATTATTCCGCTGTGTAAACATGTATGAGTTACTACTATGATTATGCATGACAGGAACTTGTTTTTATTAAAAGAGAATTGTGACATCCTCGTTGTTACATGTACTCTGAAATTATAATTGTAATTATTCGCGAAAATTTATTCGGGGTTTTTAGAGGGTGTTACAATAGTGGTATCAGAGCATAGTCGGTCGTTGCGACCAGAGTCTTGAGTCAGTCATTCCTTTTGTATGCGACTAGTGCAAGGTAACACTGTCGATACTGTATTCTGATGTGGAGTATGTTTTAATTCTCAGGAATATGGCTGGAAGAGGTAACGGACGAAATGATGCTGCACTAGCTGAGGCTTTGGGGATGTTAGCTGGTGTACTTGCTGGAAACCCAACTGCAGGCGTGATTGGTGCTGATAGGCAATTGGGAAACTTCCAAAGGAACAATCCTCCGTTGTTCAAAGGTACACATGACCCTGAAGGTGCTCAGAAGTGGCTGAAGGAAATCGAAAGGATTTTCCGTGTAATTGATTGTGCGGAAGATCTGAAAGTCAGATATGGTACGCATATGTTGGCAGAAGAAGCCGACAACTGGTGGGTTGCAACAAGGACTGAAATGGTTCAGGATGGAGAGGCACTGACTTGGGCTAACTTCAGAAGGGCTTTTCTGAGGAGGTACTTTCCTGAAGATGTTCGGGGAAGAAAGGAAATTGAGTTTTTGGAGCTTAAGCAGGGCAATCTGACTGTTAGTGAGTATGCTACTAAGTTCACTGAGCTGGCAAAGTATTATGCACACTACAACAATGATGAGGCTGGAGAATTCTCTAAATGTATCAAATTTGAGAATGGTCTCCGAGATGAGATTAAGCAGGGAATCAGGTACCAGCGTATTCGTAGATTTTCTGATCTGGTGGATTGTAGCAGAATCTTGGAAGAAGATATTACCAAGAATAGGTCGTCTCACTCTCGTGGGGCTGTTGATAAAAGAGGAAAGCAACATATGGACCGTGGCAAGCCATATGGTAGAGATAACCAGAAATCAGGTGGATGGAAAAGGCCTAGTGGGGGAGATTCTAAGGCTCCTATCAGATGCTACAGGTGTGGTGAGTCTGGTCATCACATTCGAGATTGTAAGAGTGATGAGAAGAAGTGCTATAAATGTGGAAAGGCTGGTCATTTGTCTATTGATTGCAAAGGGAAGTCTGTTACTTGTTACAATTGTGGCGAAGAAGGTCACATCCGTCCGCAGTGTCCTAAGCCTAGGAAGGATCAGTCAGGTGGAAAAGTGTTCGCTTTGTCTGGATCTGAGACTACTCCAGAGGATCGATTGATTAAAGGTACGTGTTTTATTCATGGCACACCTTTAGTTGCAATTATTGATACTGGTGCAACTCATTCTTTCATTTCTTTGGATTGTGCTGAGAGGTTGAAACTGGACATATCTGGTATGCGAGGTAGCATGGTTGTTGATACTCCTGCATCGGGTTCAGTGACAACTTCACTTGTATGTAGGAATTGTCCTATTGAGATTTTTGGTAGAGGTTTCGGTATGGATTAAGTGTGCCTACCGCTTGAACAAATTGATATTATCCTTGGGATGAACTGGTTGGAATTCAACCGGTTTCATCTGAACTGCTTTGCTAAGACGGTGATTTTTCCAGAAGCAGTTGGTGTCGAGAATTTGACTATGACTGCTAGGCATGTACAAGAAGCAATGGAAGACGGTGCTAATGTGTTTATGTTACTTGCTTCGTTAGATGCAACAGGAAAGGTCAGGAGTGGTGAATTGCCAGTGGTGTGTGATTTTCCAGAAGTCTTTCCTGATGATGTTGGTGAGTTACCTCCTGAGAGAGAAGTGGAATTTTCTATAGATTTGATTCCTGGTACGAGACCGGTGTCGATGGCGCCATATCGTATGTCTGCGTCTGAGTTGGCTGAATTGAAGAGTCAGTTGGAAGATTTACTGGAGAAGAAGTTTATTCGTCCAAGTGTGTCGCCTTGGGGTGCTCCGGTATTGTTGGTTAAGAAGAAAGAAGGTTCTATGAGACTGTGTGTTGATTACAGGCAATTGAACAAGGTAACCATTAAGAATCGATATCCATTACCGAGGATTGATGATTTAATGGATCAGCTAATTGGAGCCAGTGTATTCAGTAAGATTGACTTGAGATCTGGATATCATCAGATTCGTGTGAAAGCGGAAGATATTCAAAAGACTGCTTTTCGAACGAGGTATGGGCATTATGAATATTCTGTTATGCCGTTCGGAGTTACTAATGCACCTGGTGTTTTCATGGAATATATGAACAGGATTTTTCACCCGTACCTGGATAAGTTTGTTGTGGTTTTTATTGATGACATTCTGATTTATTCCAAGAATGACGAAGAGCATGCGGAACATCTCAGAATTGTGTTAGAGTTGTTGAAAGATAAGAAGTTGTATGCAAAGTTGTCCAAATGTGAGTTCTGGCTGAATGAAGTTAGTTTTCTTGGACATGTGATTTCTAAAAATGGTATTGCAGTGGATCCTACAAAAGTAGAAGCAGTATCTCAGTGGGAAGCGCCGAAGACTGTTTCTGAAATCAGAAGTTTCCTTGGTCTTGCAGGTTATTACAGAAAGTTTGTCGAAGGATTCTCAAAGTTAGCATTGCCGTTGACGAAGTTGACTCGTAAAGGACAAGCGTTTATTTGGGATTCTGATTGTGAGAAAGGTTTCCAAGAATTGAAGCGGAGATTGACTAGTGCTCCTATTCTGATTTTGCCGAATCCGGTGGAATCTTTTGTGGTCTATTGTGATGCATCTCTGTTGGGTCTAGGTGGTGTTTTAATGCAGAATCAACAGGTAGTTGCGTATGCTTCGAGACAGTTGAAGGTTCATGAAAGGAACTATCCTACTCATGACTTAGAGTTGGCAGCAGTTGTGTTTGTCTTGAAATTGTGGAGACATTATCTGTATGGTTCGAGATTTGAAGTGTATAGTGATCATAAGAGTTTGAAGTATCTTTTCGATCAGAAAGAGCTCAATATGAGGCAAAGAAGGTGGTTGGAATTTCTCAAAGATTATGATTTTGGTTTGAATTACCATCCTGGTAAGGCAAATGTGGTTGCAGATGCTTTGAGCAGGAAATCCTTGCATATGTCTATGATGATGATTCGTGAATTGGATTTAATTGAACAATTCCGAGATTTGAGTTTAATTTGTGAAAGTACTCCGAAGTGTGTTCGTTTGGGTATGTTGAAACTTACTAGTGGTATTCTAGAAGAGATCAGGATCGGGCAGAAATCTGATGTTAATTTAGTTGATAAATTGACATTGATCAACCAAGGTCAAGGTGGTGAGTTTAGAATTGATGAAAATGATGTTATGAGATTTGGCGATAGAGTTTGTGTTCCTGATGTCGCAGAAATCAAGAAGAGTATATTAGAGGAAGGACATCGCAGTGGGATGAGCATTCATCCGGGTGCCACGAAAATGTATCATGATTTGAAGAAATTGTTTTGGTGGCCGGGAATGAAAAAGGAAATAGCTGAATTTGTGTATGCATGTTTAATCTGTCAGAAATCGAAGATTGAGCATCAGAAGCCGTCTGGAGTTATGCAGCCGATGTTTATTCCAGAATGGAAGTGGGATAGTATTTCTATGGATTTTGTATCCGGGTTGCCGAGGACTCCTAAGAATTGTGAAGCGATATGGGTTGTTGTGGATAGACTGACTAAGTCTGCTCATTTTATACCGGTGCGAATGGATTACTCAATGGAGAGATTGGCACAGTTATATATTGAGAAAATAGTGAGTTTGCATGGAGTTCCTTCTAGTATTGTGTCAGATAGAGATCCGAGATTCACTTCGAAATTTTGGGAAGGATTGCAGAAGGCTTTGGGTACTAAATTGAGGTTGAGTTCAGCTTACCATCCTCAGACTGATGGACAGACGGAGAGGACGATTCAATCGTTAGAAGATTTATTGCGTGCTTGTGTTTTAGAGAAGGGTGGAGCTTGGGATAGCTATTTGCCATTGATTGAATTTACTTATAACAATAGTTACCATTCGAGTATTGGTATGGCTCCGTTTGAGGCATTGTATGGTAGACGGTGTAGAACGCCTTTGTGTTGGTATGAATTTGGAGAGAGTTCAGTAATTGGGCCAGAGATTGTTCAGCAGACTACTGAAAAGATAAAATTGATTCAAGAGAAGATGAGAGCTTCTCAGAGTCGTCAGAAAAGTTATCATGATAAAAGGAGAAAGAATTTAGAATTCAGTGTTGGAGATCATGTGTTTATGAGAGTTACTCCGATGACGGGTATTGGTCGAGCGTTGAAATCTAAGAAGTTGACTCCGCGTTTTATTGGTCCGTTTCAGATTACGGAAAGAGTTGGAGAAGTTGCTTATCGTATTGCTTTACCTCCGAGACTTGCGAATTTGCACGATGTTTTTCATGTTTCTCAGTTGAGGAGATACATTCCAGACCCATCTCATGTAATCCAAATAGATGATGTACAGGTGAGAGATAACCTGACAGTAGAAACATTGCCTATGAGGATAGAAGATCGGGAAGTGAAACAGTTAAGAGGTAAAGAGATAGCATTAGTGAAGGTTGCTTGGGGAGGTCCAGCAGATGGAAATATCACTTGGGAGCTGGAGAGCCAGATGAAAGAGGCTTATCCGGAACTGTTCGTCTAAGGTATGTTTTCGAGGACGAAAACTCTTCTAGTGGGGGAGAGTTGTAACACCCCAGTTTCAATTATTTGATTTATTTAATTGAGAAATTATTTTATTAGAATTAATAAAATGAAAAGGAATTATTTATTTTGGAATATTGGAAGAAAATAAAAGAAATAAGAAATATGGGTTCCTTTTAAGTTATTGGGCCAGGAGGTTGTTAGTAAAGAGTGGGGGGTGCAAGAGAAATAAAGATATGTTTTGGAACTTAAGCTATTTTTCTCATTATTCACGATAACACAGATTTGGGATTATTTGGGAAATAGAACTCTGAAGGTGAGAAGAACGAAGAACATCGCTCAAGAACTCAAGCTGCAAATTGATAAGGTAAGGGGGGCTAATACTCGATTTACTTTTACTTATGGGTTTATGTACGGTTGATTTGGGTAATCATAGGGAGAAACCCCAATTATTAGATGTTATTAGGGATCGATACCCTTAGGATTGAACTTTGTTAGAAAAGGTTTAAGTTCCCGATTTTATGAATCAATTAGGGACTTTAGGTTCCTATGATGGATTGGATGTCTTTGTACTATATTGCACCGCCGTAGAGAGGTATTTTCGTGCAAAAATATGGGTATATGAGCTGCTGCAAAAACAGAAAAATTGGGTTCGCACTCATCAACACGGGCGCGTTGATTTACGCGGGCACCCGTGTTGATTCCCTGTAATGCTGATGAAAATGTGTTTTCTGGCCATAATTCAACACGGGCGTGTTGATTAACACGGGCGCCCGTGTTGATTCACTGTGTTGGCATAAAAATGGGTTTTCTGGGCACAATTCAACACGGGCCGTGTTGATTTACACGGGCGCCCGTGTTGATCCCCTGTATTGTAAAAAAAAACGTGTTTTCTGGACACATTTTCACACGGGCAGTGTTGTTTTACACGGGCACCCGTGTTAAACCTCCTGTGTTGGTTTTTAAACTATGTTTTCTGTGCATGCTGTTAAGTACGGATTGATTCGGTTTTGATGTGCAGTGTTTGACATGTTTTGAATATGTGTTTATTGATTTCCTAGTGTTGATTGATGAGTGTATCGAATAACGATTGTATGTTATGATACCAACACTATGTGGATTTTATTGTCATGCTTTTAGATGATGTTATCAAGCATGAATTATGATATAACTTGATATGATTGATGTTTAATAGTATGCTGAGTGATTACATGCTATTCATATCATGTTATGTTTGATATTGTTGATGTTGCATGATATGTCGATTGATGTTAATAGTATGCTGAGTGTTACATACTTTACATATCATGTTGCATTTGTTAATTCCCATTGTGTGGAATTAACATGGTGGCCAATATACGTGTCCGCGATTTAATGGAACGTTGAGGTGGTAGCCGTGTCCGCGATATAATGGAACGGTGAGTTATCCGTGACCCGAGATTTAATGGGGCGGTAAAGTGGTACCACATGCATGGGTGTGTTGCATTACATTGAATATGACATGAATAGATGATTTTTCCAATGTTGTATTTGATTGATTGTATGCATGTATTGATACTAAGTTGTTAACGATGTTTGATGTTAATAAGTAAGCATGAAAAGTATGATATTATGAATATGTGGATTGTAAAGGTTTTTGTAATCTATGAAACATGCTAATTGTTGGGTGATGCTTATGGTTTCCTGAATTGATTGTTATGAACGTATAATCAAATGTATAGTTGAGGTGCTCACCCTTACTGTTGAATATTTCAGATTGAGGAGCTTCGTTCAGGTGCTTGGCGAAGGCTTGTCATTTCTAGTTTATTTCCGTTTTAGTATTGTCCGGGTCATGCTCTGGTAGTTGTAACTCCGGGGACGTTTGTTTGTCGAGCTGCTTTAGTCAGACTCGTTTATTTCCCTTTGTTTGTTATAATATGAGGTTGACACTTTCCAGGTGTTAATCCCTGATGATTTTGAAAAATATTATAACACTGGTCTTATTAATTAAATTATTCCGCTGTGTAAACATGTATGAGTTACTACTATGATTATGCATGACAGGAACTTGTTTTTATTAAAAGAGAATTGTGACATCCTCGTTGTTACATGTACTCTGAAATTATAATTGTAATTATTCGCGAAAATTTATTCGGGGTTTTTAGAGGGTGTTACAATATACGATCGTAATAATTAAAACTATATAATGAGGCTAGATAGTATAACTATTCACCATATTCACATTGTATTATGGTATAATACATCTAAACAATTTCAATATTATTCTTGTTATCCATCACCAAATTTTAGCATCACTAAGAAACTAAGTTAAAAGACTATTAATCAATGACATATATTTCATATACGCTCGTCATAGTTAAAACTATATAATGAGGTTAGATAGTAAATTTATTCACCATATTCACATTGTATTATGGTATAATACATCTAAACAATTCCAATATTCTTCTTCTTATCTATCACCAAATTTTAGGTTACTTCATCACTAAGAAACTAAGTTAAAAGACTATTAATCAATGACATATATTTCATATATGCTCGTAATAGTTAAAACTATATAATGAGGTTAGATAGTAAATTTATTCACCATATTCACATTGTATTATGGTATAATAGACGTAAACAATTTCAATATTATTATTCTTATCCATTACCAAATTTTAGGTTACTTCATCACTAAGAAACTAAGTTAAAAGACTATAGTAAATGACATACATTTCATATACGTTCGTAATAATTAAAACTATATAATGAGGTTAGATAGTAAATTTATTCACCATATTCACATTATATTATGGTATAATAGATGTAAACAATTTCAATATTATTCTTCTTATCCATCACCAAATTTTAGGTTACTTCATCACTAAGAAACTAAGTTAAAAGACTATTAATTAATGACATATATTTCATATACGATCGTAATAATTAAAACTATATAATGAGGCTAGATAGTATAACTATTCACCATATTCACATTGTATTATGGTATAATACATCTAAACAATTTCAATATTATTCTTGTTATCCATCACCAAATTTTAGCATCACTAAGAAACTAAGTTAAAAGACTATTAATCAATGACATATATTTCATATACGCTCGTCATAGTTAAAACTATATAATGAGGTTAGATAGTAAATTTATTCACCATATTTACATTGTATTATGGTATAATACATCTAAACAATTCCAATATTATTCTTCTTATCTATCACCAAATTTTAGGTTAATTCATCACTAAGAAACTAAGTTAAAAGACTATTAATCAATGACATATATTTCATATATGCTCGTAACAGTTAAAACTATATAATGAGGTTAGATAGTAAATTTATTCACCATATTCACATTGTATTATGGTATAATAGACGTAAACAATTTCAATATTATTATTCTTATCCATCACCAAATTTTAGGTTACTTCATCACTAAGAAACTAAGTTAAAAGACTATTAGTTAATGACATATATTTTATATACATTCGTAATAACTAAAACTACATAATGAGGTTAGATAGTAAATTTATTCACCATATTCACATTGTATTATGGTATAATACATGTAAACAATTTCAATATTATTCTTCTTATCCATAACCAAAGTTTAGGTTACTTCATCACTAAGAAACTAAGTTAAAAAAACTATTAACTTATGACATATATTTCATATACGTTCATAATAATTGAAATTATATATTGAGGTTAAATATTAAATTTATTCACCATATTCACATTGTATTATGGTATAATACATGTAAACAATTTCAATATTCTTCTTCTTATCCATCACCAAATTTTAGGTTACTTCATCACTAAGAAACTAAGTTAAAAGACTATTAATTAATGATATATATTTCATATACGTTTGTAATAATTAAAACTATATAATGAGGCTAGATAGTATATTTATTCACCACATTCACATTGTATTACAGTATAATAGACGTATACAATTTCAATATTATTATTCTTATCCATTACAAAATTTTAGGTTACTTCATCACTAAGAAACTAAGTTAAAAGACTATAGTAAATGACATATTTTTCATATACGTTCGTAATAATTAAAACTATATAATGAGGTTAGATAGTAAATTTATTCACCATATTTACATTATATTATGGTAAAATAGATGTAAACAATTTCAATATTATTCTTCTTATCCATCACCAAATTTTAGGTTACTTCATCACTAAGAAACTAAGTTAAAAGACTATTAATTAATGACATATATTTCATATACGTTCATCATAATTAAAACTATATAATTAGGATAGATAATATATTTATTCACCATATTCAAATTGTATTATGGTATAATACATCTAAACAATTTCAATATTATTCTTGTTATCCATCACCAAATTTTAGCATCACTAAGAAACTAAGTTAAAAGACTATTAATCAATGACATATATTTCATATACGCTCGTAATAGTTAAAACTATATAATGATGTTAGATAGTAAATTTATTCACCATATTCACATTGTATTATGGTATAATACATTTAAACAATTTCAATATTATTCTTCTTATCCATCACAAAATTTTAGGTTACTTCATCACTAAGAAACTAAGTTAAAAGACTATTAATTTATGACTTATATTTCATATACGTTCATAATAATTAAAACTATATAATGAGTTTAGATAGTAAATTATTCACCATATTCACATTGTATTATGGAATAATAGATGTAAACAATTTTGATATTATTCTTCTTGTCCATCACCAAATTTTAGGTTACTTCATCACTAAGAAACTAAGTTAAAAGACTATTAGTTAATGACATATATTTTATATACATTCGTAATATCTAAAACTAGATAATGAGGTTAGATAGTAAATTTATTCACCATATTCACATTGTATTATGGTATAATACATGTAAACAATTTCAATATTTTTCTTCTTATCCAAAACCAAAGTTTAGGTTACTTCATCACTAAGAAAATAAGTTAAAAAACGATTAACTTATGACATATATTTCGTATACGTTCATTGTAACACCCTCTAAAACCCCGAACGAATTTTCGCAAATATTAAAATCATAATTTCAGAGTACATGTATAATCGAGGATGCTACAATTCTCTTTTAATAAAACAAATTCCTGTCATGCATAACGTAGTAGTAACTCATACATGTTTACACAGCGGAATAATTTAATTAATAAAATCAATGTTATAATATTTTCAAAATCATCAGGGATTATCACCTGGAAAATGTCAACATCATATTATAACAAAACATAAGGAATTAAACGAGTCTGATTAAAACAGCTCGAAAAACAAACGTTCCCGGAGTTACAACTATCAGAGCATGACCCGGACAATACTAAAACGAAAATAAACTAGAAACGACGAGCCTTCGCCAAGCACCTGAACGAAGCTCCTCAATCTGAAATATTCAACAGTAAGGGTGAGCATCTCAATTATACATTTGATTATACGTTCATAACAATCAATTCAGGAAATCATAAGCATCACCCAATAATTAGCATATTTCATAGTTTACAAAAATCGTTACAATTCATATACCCATAATATATTACTTTTCATATTTGCAATTAACATCAAATATCGACAACAATTTAGCAACCATACGTGCATACAAATAATCGAATACAACATTGGAAAAATCATCCATTCATATTATATTCAAGGTAATGCAACACACCCATGCATGTGGTACCACTTCACCGCCCCATTAAATCTCGGGTCACGGATAACTCACCGTTCCATTATATCGCGGACACGGCTACCACCTCAACGTTCCATTAAATCGCGGACACGTATATTGGCCACCATGTTAATTCCACACAATGGGAATTAACAAATGCAACATGATATGTAAAGTATGTAACACTCAGCATACTATGAACATCAATCAACATATCATGCGACATCAACAACATCAATCATAACAAGATACGGATAGCATGTAATCACTCAGCATACTATTCAAACATCAATCATATCAAGTCATATCATAATTCATGCTCGATAACATTATCCAAAAGCATGGCAAAAAAATCCAAAATCAAGCACTGAAAACAAAGTTCAGAAAATTAACACAGTAGCCTCAACACGGGTGCCCGTGTTGTGCAACACAGAAGAGCAACACGGGTGCCCGTGTTGTGCAACACGGCCCGTGTTGCTGAGCGCGTACAGAGTTTTCCTGTACCTGCAGCAGCTCAGAAACAGCAACCAAACGCGGGAAAATGCCGGCCAAAACGCGCATTTCGGTACGTAACGACATCGATTTTGTATAACTCGAAACAACACATCAATTCCCTGATTACCAACAAGTATCATAGCGACCTTAAAGGTGATTATTCGTCCTTTTTGGGGAAATCTGATAACATTGAGGTTATCCCTAAACCTCTAAGGTAAATTCATGATCATGCAGATATACTCCCAATCCACCATTTGGAACCTAAAATTCCTAATCGATTCATAAAAATTGGGAACCTAACCCTTTTCTAACAAGGTTCAATCCTAAGGGTATCGATTCCTAGTAACATCTAACAATTGGGGTTTTTCCCTACGATTACCCAAATCAACCGTACATAAACCGATAAACAAAGGTAAATCGAGTAATAGCCCCCCTTACCTTATCAATTAGCAGCTTTGAACTTTTTGAGCGATGTTCTTCGTTCTTCGTACCTTCAGAGCTCTGCTTCCCAAAATCCCAACTTCTGTGTTATCGTGAATAATGAGAAAAAATAACTTGAGTTCCAAAACATATCCTTACTTCTTTTGCACCCCCACTCTTTACTAACAACATCCAAGCCCAATAACTTAAAAACTCAGCATTTTCTTATTTCTTTTATTTTCCTCCATATTTCAAAATAAATAATTCCTTTTTATTTTATTAATTCTAATAAAATAATTTCCCAAATTTAAATAAATCAAATAATTGAAACTGGAGTGTTACAACTCTCCCCCACTAAAAGAGTTTTCGTCCTCGAAAACATACTTTAGACGAACAGTTCCGGATAAGCCTCTTTCATTTGGCTCTCCAGCTCCCAAGTGATATTTCCATCTGCTGGACCTCCCCAAGCAACCTTCACTAATGCTATCTCTTTACCTCTTAACTGTTTCACTTCCCGATCTTCTATCCTCATAGGCAATGTTTCTACTGTCAGGTTATCTCTCACCTGTACATCATCTATTTGGATTACATGAGATGGGTCTGGAATGTATCTCCTCAACTGAGAAACATGAAAAACATCGTGCAAATTCGCAAGTCTCGGAGGTAAAGCAATACGATAAGCAACTTCCCCAACTCTCTCTGTAATCTGAAACGGACCAATAAAACGCGGAGTCAACTTCTTAGATTTCAACGCTCGACCAATAACCGTCATCGGAGTAACTCTCATAAACACATGATCTCCAGCACTGAATTCTAAATTCTTTCTCCTCTTATCATGATAACTTTTCTGACGACTCTGAGAAGCTCTCATCTTCTCTTGAATCAATTTGATCTTTTCAGTAGTCTGCTGAACAATCTCTGGCCCAATTACCGAACTCTCTCCAGATTCATACCAACACAAAGGTGTTCTACACCGTCTACCATACAATGCCTCAAACGGAGCCATACCAATGCTCGAATGGTAACTATTGTTATAAGTAAATTCAATCAATGGCAAATAGCTATCCCAAGCTCCACACTTCTCTAAAACACAAGCACGCAATAAATCTTCTAACGATTGAATCGTCCTCTCCGTCTGTCCATCAGTCTGAGGATGGTAAGCTGAACTCAACCTCAATTTAGTACCCAAAGCCTTCTGCAATCCTTCCCAAAATTTCGAAGTGAACCTCGGATCTCTATCTGACACAATACTAGAAGGAACTCCATGCAAACTCACTATTTTCTCAATATATAATTGTGCCAATCTCTCCATTGAGTAATCCATTCGCACCGGTATAAAATGAGCAGACTTAGTCAACCTATCCACAACGACCCATATCGCTTCACAATTCATAGGAGTCCTCGGCAACCCAGATACAAAATCCATAGAAATACTATCCCACTTCCATTCTGGAATAAACATTGGTTGCATAAATCCAGACGGCTTCTGATGCTCAATCTTCGATTTCTGACAGATTAGACATGCATACACAAATTCAGCTATTTCCTTTTTCATTCCCGGCCACCAAAACAATTTCTTCAAATCATGATACATTTTCGTGGCACCCGGATGAATACTCATCCCACTGCGATGTCCTTCCTCTAATATACTCTTCTTGATTTCTGCAACATCCGGAACACAAACTCTATCGCCAAATCTCATAACATCATTTTCATCAATTCTAAACTCACCACCTTGACCTTGGTTGATCAATGTCAATTTATTAACCAAATTAACATCAGATTTCTGCCCGATCCTGATCTCTTCTAGAATACCACTAGTAAGTTTCAACATACCCAAACGAACACACTTCGGAGCACTTTCACAAACTAAACTCAAATCTCGGAATTGTTCAATTAAATCCAATTCACGAACCATCATCATAGACATATGCAAGGATTTCCTGCTCAAAGCATCCGCAACCACATTTGCCTTACCAGGATGGTAATTCAAACCAAAATCATAATCTTTGAGAAATTCCAACCACCTTCTTTGCCTCATATTGAGCTCTTTCTGATCGAAAAGATACTTCAAACTCTTATGATCACTATACACTTCAAATCTCGAACCATACAGATAATGTCTCCACAATTTCAAGACAAACACAACTGCTGCCAACTCTAAATCATGAGTAGGATAGTTCCTTTCATGAACCTTCAACTGTCTCGAAGCATACGCAACTACCTGCTGATTCTGCATTAAAACACCACCTAAACCCAACAAAGATGCATCGCAATAGACCACAAAAGATTCCACTGGATTCGGCAAAATCAGAATAGGAGCACTAGTCAATCTCCGCTTCAATTCTTGGAAACCTTTCTCACAATCAGAATCCCAAATAAACGCTTGTCCTTTACGAGTCAATTTCGTCAACGGCAATGCTAACTTTGAGAATCCTTCGATAAACTTTCTGTAATAACCTGCAAGACCAAGGAAACTTCTGATTTCAGAAACAGTCTTCAGCGCTTCCCACTGAGATACTGCTTCTACTTTTGTAGGATCCACTGCAATACCATTCTTAGAAATCACATGTCCAAGAAAACTAACTTCATTCAGCCAGAACTCACATTTGGACAACTTTGCATACAACTTCTTATCTTTCAACAACTCTAACACAATTCTGAGATGTTCCGCATGTTCTTCGTCATTCTTGGAATAAATCAGAATGTCATCAATAAAAACTACAACAAACTTATCCAGATACGGATGAAAAATCCTGTTCATATATTCCATGAAAACACCAGGTGCATTAGTAACCCCGAACGGCATAACAGAATATTCATAATGCCCATACCTCGTTCGAAAAGCAGTCTTTTGTATATCTTCCGCTTTCACACGAATCTGATGATATCCCGATCTCAAGTCAATCTTACTGAATACACTGGCTCCAATTAGTTGATCCATTAAATCATCAATCCTCGGTAACGGATACCGATTCTTAATGGTTACCTTGTTCAATTGCCTGTAATCAACACACAGCCTCATAGGACCTTCTTTCTTCTTAACCAACAATACCGGAGCACCCCAAGGCGAAACACTTGGACGAATAAACTTCTTCTCCAGTAAATCTTCCAACTGACTCTTCAATTCAGCCAACTCAGACGCAGACATACGATATGGCGCCATCGACACCGGTCTCGTACCAGGAATCAAATCTATAGAAAATTCCACTTCTCTCTCTGGAGGTAACTCACCAACATCATCAGGAAAGACTTCTGGAAATTCACACACCACTGGCAATTCCCCACTTTTGACCTTTCCTGTTGCATCTAACGAAGCAAGTAACATAAACACATTAGCACCGTCTTCCATTGCTTCTTGTACCTGCCTAGCAGTCATAGTCAAATTCTCGACACCAACTGCTTCTGGAAAAATCACCGTCTTAGCAAAGCAGTTCAGATGAACCCGGTTGAATTCCAACCAGTTCATCCCAAGGATAATATCAATTTGTTCAAGCGGTAGGCACACTAAATCCATACCGAAACCTCTACCAAAAATCTCAATAGGACAATTCCTACATACAAGTGAAGTTGTCACTGAACCCGATGCAGGAGTATCAACAATCATGCTACCTTGCATACCAGATATGTCCAGTTTCAACCTCTCAGCACAATCCAAAGAAATGAAAGAATGAGTTGCACCAGTATCAATAATTGCAACTAAAGGTGTGTCATGAATAAAACACGTACCTTTAATCAATCGATCCTCTGGAGTAGTCTCAGATCCAGACAAAGCAAACACTTTTCCACCTGACTGATCCTTCCTAGGCTTATGACACTGCGGACGAATGTGACCTTCTTCGCCACAATTGTAACAAGTAACAGACTTCCCTTTGCAATCAATAGACAAATGACCAGCCTTTCCACATTTATAGCACTTCTTCTCATCACTCTTGCAATCTCGAATGTGATGACCAGACTCACCACACCTGTAGCATCTGATAGGCGCCTTAGAATCTCCCCCACTAGGCCTTTTCCATCCACCTGATTTCTGGTTATCTCTACCATATGGCTTGCCACGGTCCATATGTTGCTTTCCTCTTTTATCAACAGCCCCACGAGAGTGAGACGACCTATTCTTGGTAATATCTTCTTCCAGGATTCTGCTACAATCCACCAGATCAGAAAATCTACGAATACGCTGGTACCTGATTCCCTGCTTAATCTCATCTCGGAGACCATTCTCAAATTTGATACATTTAGAGAATTCTCCAGCCTCATCATTGTTGTAGTGTGCATAATACTTTGCCAGCTCAATGAACTTAGTAGCATATTCACTAACAGTCAGATTGCCCTGCTTAAGCTCCAAAAACTCAATTTCCTTTCTTCCCCGAACATCTTCAGGAAAGTACCTCCTCAGAAAAGCCCTTCTGAAGTTAGCCCAAGTCAGTGCCTCTCCATCCTGAACCATTTCAGTCCTTGTGGCAACCCACCAGTCGTCGGCCTCTTCTGCCAACATATGCGTACCATATCTGACCTTCAGATCTTCAGCACAATCAATCACACGGAAAATCCTTTCGATTTCCTTCAGCCACTTCTGAGCACCTTCAGGGTCATGTGTACCTTTGAACAACGGAGGATTGTTCCTTTGGAAATTTCCCAATTGCCTATCAGCACCAATCACGCCTCCAGTTGGGTTTCCAGCAAGTACACCAGCTAACATCCCCAAAGCCTCAGCTAGTGCAGCATCATTTCGTCCGTTACCTCTTCCAGCCATATTCCTGAGAATTAAAACATATTCCACATTAGAATACAGTATCGACAGTGTTACCTTGCACTAATCGCATACAAAAGGGATGACTGACTCAAGACTCTGGTCGCAACGACCGACTATGCTCTGATACCACTATTGTAACACCCTCTAAAACCCCGAACGAATTTTCGCAAATATTAAAATCATAATTTCAGAGTACATGTATAATCGAGGATGCTACAATTCTCTTTTAATAAAACAAATTCCTGTCATGCATAACGTAGTAGTAACTCATACATGTTTACACAGCGGAATAATTTAATTAATAAAATCAATGTTATAATATTTTCAAAATCATCAGGGATTATCACCTGGAAAATGTCAACATCATATTATAACAAAACATAAGGAATTAAACGAGTCTGATTAAAACAGCTCGACAAACAAGCGTTCCCGGAGTTACAACTATCAGAGCATGACCCAGACAATACTAAAACGAAAATAAACTAGAAACGACGAGCCTTCGCCAAGCACCTGAACGAAGCTCCTCAATCTGAAATATTCAACAGTAAGGGTGAGCATCTCAATTATACATTTGATTATACGTTCATAACAATCAATTCAGGAAATCATAAGCATCACCCAATAATTAGCATATTTCATAGTTTACAAAAATCGTTACAATTCATATACCCATAATATATTACTTTTCATATTTGCAATTAACATCAAATATCGTCAACAATTTAGCAACCATACGTGCATACAAACAATCAAATACAACATTGGAAAAATCATCCATTCATATTATATTCAAGGTAATGCAACACACCCATGCATGTGGTACCACTTCACCGCCCCATTAAATCTCGGGTCATGGATAACTCACCGTTCCATTATATCGCGGACACGGCTACCACCTCAACGTTCCATTAAATCGCGGACACGTATATTGGCCACCATGTTAATTCCACACAATGGGAATTAACAAATGCAACATGATATGTAAAGTATGTAACACTCAGCATACTATGAACATCAATCAACATATCATGCGACATCAACAACATCAATCATAACAAGATACGGATAGCATGTAATCACTCAGCATACTATTCAAACATCAATCATATCAAGTCATATCATAATTCATGCTCGATAACATTATCCAAAAGCATGGCAAAAAAATCCAAAATCAAGCACTGAAAACAAAGTTCAGAAAATTAACACAGTACCCTCAACACGGGTGCCCGTGTTGTGCAACACGACCCGTGTTGTGCAACACAGAAGAGCAACACGGGTGCCCGTGTTGTGCAACACGGCCCGTGTTGCTGAGCGCGTACAGAGTTTTCCTGTACCTGCAGCAGCTCAGAAACAGCAGCCAAACGCGGGAAAATGCCGGCCAAAACGCGCATTTCGGTACCTAACGACATCGATTTTGTATAACTCGAAACAACACATCAATTCCCTGATTACCAACAAGTATCATAGCGACCTTAAAGGTGATTATTCGTCCTTTTTGGGGAAATCTGATAACATTGAGGTTATCCCTAAACCTCTAAGGTAAATTCATGATCATGCAGATATACTCCCAATCCACCATTTGGAACCTAAAATTCCTAATCGATTCATAAAAATTGGGAACCTAACCCTTTTCTAACAAGGTTCAATCCTAAGGGTATCGATTCCTAGTAACATCTAACAATTGGGGTTTTTCCCTACGATTACCCAAATCAACCGTACATAAACCCATAAACAAAGGTAAATCGAGTAATAGCCCCCCTTACCTTATCAATTAGCAGCTTTGAACTTTTTGAGCGATGTTCTTCGTTCTTCGTACCTTCAGAGCTCTGCTTCCCAAAATCCCAACTTCTGTGTTATCGTGAATAATGAGAAAAAATAACTTGAGTTCCAAAACATATCCTTACTTCTTTTGCACCCCCACTCTTTACTAACAACATCCAAGCCCAATAACTTAAAAACTCAGCATTTTATTATTTCTTTTATTTTCCTCCATATTTCAAAATAAATAATTCCTTTTTATTTTATTAATTCTAATAAAATAATTTCCCAAATTTAAATAAATCAAATAATTGAAACTGGAGTGTTACATTCATAATAATTGAAATTATATATTGAGGTTAAATAGTAAATTTATTCACCATATTCACATTGTATTATGGTATAATACATGTAAACAATTTCAATATTATTCTTATTATCCATCACCAAATTTTAGGTTACTTCATCACTAAGAAACCAAGTTAAAAGACTATTAATTAATGACATATATTTCATATACGTTCTTAATAATTAAAACTATAAAATGAGGCTAGATAGTATAACTATTCACCATATTCACATGGTATTATGGTATAATACATCTAAACAATTTCAATATTATTCTTGTTATCTATCACCAAATTTTAGCATCACTAAGAAACTAAGTTAAAAGACTATTAATCAATGACATATATTTCGTATACGCTCGTAATAGTTAAAACTATATAATGAGGTTAGATAGTAAATTTATTCACCATATTCACATTGTATTATGGTATAATACATCTAAACAATTTCAATATTATTATTCTTATCCATCACCAAATTTTAGGTTACTTCATCACTAAGAAACTAAGTTAAAAGACTATTAATCAATGACATATATCTCATTAATGCTCGTAATAGTTAAAACTATATAATGAGGTTAGATAGTAAATTTATTCACCATATTCACATTGTATCATGGTATAATAGATGTAAACAATTTCGATATTATTCTTCTTGTCCATCACCAAATTTTAGGTTACTTCATCACTAAGAAACTAAGTTAAAAGACTATTAGTTAATGACATATATTTTATATACATTCGTAATAACTAAAACTACATAATGAGGTTAGATAGTAAATTTATTCACCATATTCACATTGTATTATGGTATAATACATGTAAACAATTTCAATATTATTCTTCTTATCCATAACCAAAGTTTAGGTTACTTCATCACTAAGAAAATAAGTTAAAAAACTATTAACTTATGACATATATTTCGTATACGTTCATAATAATTGAAATCATATATTGAGGTTAAATAGTAAATTTATTCACCATATTCACATTGTATTATGGTATAATACATGTAAACAATTTCAATATTATTCTTATTATCCATCACCAAATTTTAGGTTACTTCATCACTAAGAAACCAAGTTAAAAGACTATTAATTAATGACATATATTTCATATACGTTCTTAATAATTAAAACTATATAATGAGGCTAGATAGTATAACTATTCACCATATTCACATTGTATTATGGTATAATAAATCTAAAAAATTTCAATATTATTCTTGTTATCTATCACCAAATTTTAGCATCACTAAGAAACTAAGTTAAAAGACTATTAATCAATGACATATATTTCGTATACGCTCGTAATAGTTAAAACTATATAATGAGGTTAGATAGTAAATTTATTCACCATATTCACATTGTATTATGATATAATACATCTAAACAATTTCAATATTATTATTCTTATCCATCACCAAATTTTAGGTTACTTCATCACTAAGAAACTAAGTTAAAAGACTATTAATCAATGAAATATATCTCATATATGCTCGTAATAGTTAAAACTATATAATGAGGTTAGATAGTAAATTTATTCACCATATTCACATTGTATTATGGTATAATAGATGTAAACAATTTCGATATTATTCTTCTTGTCCATCACCAAATTTTAGGTTACTTCATCACTAAGAAACTAAGTTAAAAGACTATTAGTTAATGACATATATTTTATATACATTCGTAATAACTAAAACTACATAATGAGGTTAGATAGTAAATTTATTCACCATATTCACATTGTATTATGGTATAATACATGTAAACAATTTCAATATTATTCTTCTTATCCATAACCAAAGTTTAGGTTACTTCATCACTAAGAAAATAAGTTAAAAAACTATTAACTTATGACATATATTTCGTATACGTTCATAATAATTGAAATCATATATTGAGGTTAAATAGTAAATTTATTCACCATATTCACATTGTATTATGGTATAATACATGTAAACAAGTTCAATATTATTCTTATTATCCATCACCAAATTTTAGGTTACTTCATCACTAAGAAACCAAGTTAAAAGACTATTAATTAATGACATATATTTCATATACGTTCTTAATAATTAAAACTATATAATGAGGCTAGATAGTATAACTATTCACCATATTCACATTGTATTATGGTATAATACATCTAAACAATTTCAATATTATTCTTGTTATCTATCACCAAATTTTAGCATCACTAAGAAACTAAGTTAAAAGACTATTAATCAATGACATATATTTCGTATACGCTCGTAATAGTTAAAACTATATAATGAGGTTAGATAGTAAATTTATTCACCATATTCACATTGTATTATGGTATAATACATCTAAACAATTTCAATATTATTATTCTTATCCATCACCAAATTTTAGGTTACTTCATCACTTAGAAACTAAGTTAAAAGACTATTAATCAATGAAATATATCTCATATATGCTCGTAATAGTTAAAACTATATAATGAGGTTAGATAGTAAATTTATTCACCATATTCACATTGTATTATGGTATAATAGATGTAAACAATTTCGATATTATTCTTCTTGTCCATCACCAAATTTTAGGTTACTTCATCACTAAAAAACTAAGTTAAAAGACTATTAGTTAATGACATATATTTTATATACATTCGTAATAACTAAAATTACATAATGAGGTTAGATAGTAAATTTATTCACCATATTCACATTGTATTATGGTATAATACATGTAAACAATTTCAATATTATTCTTCTTATCCATAACCAAAGTTTAGGTTACTTCATCACTAAGAAAATAAGTTAAAAAACTATTAACTTATGACATATATTTCGTATACGTTCATAATAATTGAAATCATATATTGAGGTTAAATAGTAAATTTATTCACCATATTCACATTGTATTATGGTATAATACATGTAAACAAGTTCAATATTATTCTTATTATCCATCACCAAATTTTAGGTTACTTCATCACTAAGAAACCAAGTTAAAAGACTATTAATTAATGACATATATTTCATATACGTTCTTAATAATTAAAACTATATAATGAGGCTAGATAGTATAACTATTCACCATATTCACATTGTATTATGGTATAATACATCTAAACAATTTCAATATTATTCTTGTTATCTATCACCAAATTTTAGCATCACTAAGAAACTAAGTTAAAAGACTATTAATCAATGACATATATTTCGTATACGCTCGTAATAGTTAAAACTATATAATGAGGTTAGATAGTAAATTTATTCACCATATTCACATTGTATTATGATATAATACATCTAAACAATTTCAATATTATTATTCTTATCCATCACCAAATTTTAGGTTACTTCATCACTAAGAAACTAAGTTAAAAGACTATTAATCAATGAATTATATCTCATATATGCTCGTAATAGTTAAAACTATATAATGAGGTTAGATAGTAAATTTATTCACCATATTCACATTGTATTATGGTATAATAGATGTAAACAATTTCGATATTATTCTTCTTGTCCATCACCAAATTTTAGGTTACTTCATCACTAAGAAACTAAGTTAAAAGACTATTAGTTAATGACATATATTTTATATACATTCGTAATAACTAAAACTACATAATGAGGTTAGATAGTAAATTTATTCACCATATTCACATTGTATTATGGTATAATACATGTAAACAATTTCAATATTATTCTTCTTATCCATAACCAAAGTTTAGGTTACTTCATCACTAAGAAAATAAGTTAAAAAACTATTAACTTGTGACATATATTTCGTATACGTTCATAATAATTGAAATCATATATTGAGGTTAAATAGTAAATTTATTCACCATATTCACATTGTATTATGGTATAATACATGTAAACAATTTCAATATTATTCTTATTATCCATCACCAAATTTTAGGTTACTTCATCAGTAAGAAACCAAGTTAAAAGACTATTAATTAATGATATATATTTCATATACGTTCTTAATAATTAAAACTATATCATGAGGCTAGATAGTATAACTATTCACCATATTCACATTGTATTATGGTATAATACATCTAAACAATTTCAATATTATTCTTGTTATCTATCACCAAATTTTAGCATCACTAAGAAACTAAGTTAAAAGACTATTAATCAATGACATATATTTCGTATACGCTCGTAATAGTTAAAACTATATAATGAGGTTAGATAGTAAATTTATTCACCATATTCACATTGTATTATGGTATAATACATCTAAACAATTTCAATATTATTATTCTTATCCATCACCAAATTTTAGGTTACTTCATCACTAAGAAACTAAGTTAAAAGACTATTAATCAATGAAATATATCTCATATATGCTCGTAATAGTTAAAACTATATAATGAGGTTAGATAGTAAATTTATTCACCATATTCACATTGTATTATGGTATAATAGATGTAAACAATTTCGATATTATTCTTCTTGTCCATCACCAAATTTTAGGTTACTTCATCACTAAGAAACTAAGTTAAAAGACTATTAGTTAATGACATATATTTTATATACATTCGTAATAACTAAAATTACATAATGAGGTTAGATAGTAAATTTATTCACCATATTCACATTGTATTATGGTATAATACATGTAAACAATTTCAATATTATTCTTCTTATCCATAACCAAAGTTTAGGTTACTTCATCACTAAGAAAATAAGTTAAAAAACTATTAACTTATGACATATATTTCGTATACGTTCATAATAATTGAAATCATATATTGAGGTTAAATAGTATATTTATTCACCATATTCACATTGTATTATGGTATAATACATGTAAACAATTTCAATATTATTCTTATTATCCATCACCAAATTTTAGGTTACTTCATCACTAAGAAACCAAGTTAAAAGACTATTAATTAATGACATATATTTCATATACGTTCTTAATAATTAAAACTATATAATGAGGCTAGATAGTATAACTATTCACCATATTCACATTGTATTATGGTATAATACATCTAAACAATTTCAATATTATTCTTGTTATCTATCACCAAATTTTAGCATCACTAAGAAACTAAGTTAAAAGACTATTAATCAATGACATATATTTCGTATACGCTCGTAATAGTTAAAACTATATAATGAGGTTAGATAGTAAATTTATTCACCATATTCACATTGTATTATGATATAATACATCTAAACAATTTAAATATTATTATTCTTATCCATCACCAAATTTTAGGTTACTTCATCACTAAGAAACTAAGTTAAAAGACTATTAATCAATGAAATATATCTCATATATGCTCGTAATAGTTAAAACTATATAATGAGGTTAGATATTAAATTTATTCACCATATTCACATTGTATTATGGTATAATAGATGTAAACAATTTCGATATTATTCTTCTTGTCCATCACCAAATTTTAGGTTACTTCATCACTAAGAAACTAAGTTAAAAGACTATTAGTTAATGACATATATTTTATATACATTCGTAATAACTAAAACTACATAATGAGGTTAGATAGTAAATTTATTCACCATATTCACATTGTATTATGGTATAATACATGTAAACAATTTCAATATTATTCTTCTTATCCATAACCAAAGTTTAGGTTACTTCATCACTAAGAAAATAAGTTAAAAAACTATTAACTTATGACATATATTTCGTATACGTTCATAATAATTGAAATCATATATTGAGGTTAAATAGTAAATTTATTCACCATATTCACATTGTATTATGGTATAATACATGTAAACAATTTCAATATTATTCTTATTATCCATCACCAAATTTTAGGTTACTTCATCACTAAGAAACCAAGTTAAAAGACTATTAATTAATGACATATATTTCATATACGTTCTTAATAATTAAAACTATATAATGAGGCTAGATAGTATAACTATTCACCATATTCACATTGTATTATGGTATAATACATCTAAACAATTTCAATATTATTCTAGTTATCTATCACCAAATTTTAGCATCACTAAGAAACTAAGTTAAAAGACTATTAATCAATGACATATATTTCGTATACGCTCGTAATAGTTAAAACTATATAATGAGGTTAGATAGTAAATTTATTCACCATATTCACATTGTATTATGGTATAATACATCTAAACAATTTCAATATTATTATTCTTATCCATCACCAAATTTTAGGTTACTTCATCACTAAGAAACTAAGTTAAAAGACTATTAATCAATGAAATATATCTCATATATGCTCGTAATAGTTAAAACTATATAATGAGGTTAGATAGTAAATTTATTCACCATATTCACATTGTATTATGGTATAATAGATGTAAACAATTTCGATATTATTCTTCTTGTCCATCACCAAATTTTAGGTTACTTCATCACTAAGAAACTAAGTTAAAAGACTATTAGTTAATGACATATATTTTATATACATTCGTAATAACTAAAACTACATAATGAGGTTAGATAGTAAATTTATTCACCATATTCACATTGTATTATGGTATAATACATGTAAACAATTTCAATATTATTCTTCTTATCCATAACCAAAGTTTAGGTTACTTCATCACTAAGAAAATAAGTTAAAAAACTATTAACTTATGACATATATTTCGTATACGTTCATAATAATTGAAATCATATATTGAGGTTAAATAGTAAATTTATTCACCATATTCACATTGTATTATGGTATAATACATGTAAACAATTTCAATATTATTCTTATTATCCATCACCAAATTTTAGGTTACTTCATCACTAAGAAACCAAGTTAAAAGACTATTAATTAATGACATATATTTCATATACGTTCTTAATAATTAAAACTATATAATGAGGCTAGATAGTATAACTATTCACCATATTCACATTGTATTATGGTATAATACATCTAAACAATTTCAATATTATTCTTGTTATCTATCACCAAATTTTAGCATCACTAAGAAACTAAGTTTAAAGACTATTAATCAATGACATATATTTCGTATACGCTCGTAATAGTTAAAACTATATAATGAGGTTAGATAGTAAATTTATTCACCATATTCACATTGTATTATGATATAATACATCTAAACAATTTCAATATTATTATTCTTATCCATCACCAAATTTTAGGTTACTTCATCACTAAGAAACTAAGTTAAAAGACTATTAATCAATGAAATATATCTCATATATGCTCGTAATAGTTAAAACTATATAATGAGGTTAGATAGTAAATTTATTCACCATATTCACATTGTATTATGGTATAATAGATGTAAACAATTTCGATATTATTCTTCTTGTCCATCACCAAATTTTAGGTTACTTCATCACTAAGAAACTAAGTTAAAAGACTATTAGTTAATGACATATATTTTATATACATTCGTAATAACTAAAACTACATAATGAGGTTAGATAGTAAATTTATTCACCATATTCACATTGTATTATGGTATAATACATGTAAACAATTTCAATATTATTCTTCTTATCCATAACCAAAGTTTAGGTTACTTCATCACTAAGAAAATAAGTTAAAAAACTATTAACTTATGACATATATTTCGTATACGTACATAATAATTAAAATCATATATTGAGGTTAAATAGTAAATTTATTCACCATATTCACATTGTATTATGGTATAATACATGTAAACAATTTCAATATTATTCTTATTATCCATCACCAAATTTTAGGTTACTTCATCACTAAGAAACCAAGTTAAAAGACTATTAATTAATGACATATATTTCATATACGTTCTTAATAATTAAAACTATATAATGAGGCTAGATAGTATAACTATTCACCATATTCACATTGTATTATGGTATAATACATCTAAACAATTTCAATATTATTCTTGTTATCTATCACCAAATTTTAGCATCACTAAGAAACTAAGTTAAAAGACTATTAATCAATGACATATATTTCGTATACGCTCGTAATAGTTAAAACTATATAATGAGGTTAGATAGTAAATTTATTCACCATATTCACATTGTATTATGATATAATACATCTAAACAATTTCAATATTATTATTCTTATCCATCACCAAATTTTAGGTTACTTCATCACTAAGAAACTAAGTTAAAAGACTATTAATCAATGAAATATATCTCATATATGCTCGTAATAGTTAAAACTATATAATGAGGTTAGATAGTAAATTTATTCACCATATTCACATTGTATTATGGTATAATAGATGTAAACAATTTCGATATTATTCTTCTTGTCCATCACCAAATTTTAGGTTACTTCATCACTAAGAAACTAAGTTAAAAGACTATTAGTTAATGACATATATTTTATATACATTCGTAATAACTAAAACTACATAATGAGGTTAGATAGTAAATTTATTCACCATATTCACATTGTATTATGGTATAATACATGTAAACAATTTCAATATTATTCTTCTTATCCATAACCAAAGTTTAGGTTACTTCATCACTAAGAAAATAAGTTAAAAAACTATTAACTTATGACATATATTTCGTATACGTTCATAATAATTGAAATCATATATTGAGGTTAAATAGTAAATTTATTCACCATATTCACATTGTATTATGGTATAATACATGTAAACAATTTCAATATTATTCTTATTATCCATCACCAAATTTTAGGTTACTTCATCACTAAGAAACCAAGTTAAAAGACTATTAATTAATGACATATATTTCATATACGTTCTTAATAATTAAAACTATATAATGAGGCTAGATAGTATAACTATTCACCATATTCACATTGTATTATGGTATAATACATCTAAACAATTTCAATATTATTCTTGTTATCTATCACCAAATTTTAGCATCACTAAGAAACTAAGTTAAAAGACTATTAATCAATGACATATATTTCGTATACGCTCGTAATAGTTAAAACTATATAATGAGGTTAGATAGTAAATTTATTCACCATATTCACATTGTATTATGGTATAATACATCTAAACAATTTCAATATTATTATTCTTATCCATCACCAAATTTTAGGTTACTTCATCACTAAGAAACTAAGTTAAAAGACTATTAATCAATGAAATATATCTCATATATGCTCGTAATAGTTAAAACTATATAATGAGGTTAGATAGTAAATTTATTCACCATATTCACATTGTATTATGGTATAATAGATGTAAACAATTTCGATATTATTCTTCTTGTCCATCACCAAATTTTAGGTTACTTCATCACTAAGAAACTAAGTTAAAAGACTATTAGTTAATGACATATATTTTATATACATTCGTAATAACTAAAACTACATAATGAGGTTAGATAGTAAATTTATTCACCATATTCACATTGTATTATGGTATAATACATGTAAACAATTTCAATATTATTCTTCTTATCCATAACCAAAGTTTAGGTTACTTCATCACTAAGAAAATAAGTTAAAAAACTATTAACTTATGACATATATTTCGTATACGTTCATAATAATTGAAATCATATATTGAGGTTAAATAGTAAATTTATTCACCATATTCACATTGTATTATGGTATAATACATGTAAACAATTTCAATATTATTCTTATTATCCATCACCAAATTTTAGGTTACTTCATCACTAAGAAACCAAGTTAAAAGACTATTAATTAATGACATATATTTCATATACGTTCTTAATAATTAAAACTATATAATGAGGCTAGATAGTATAACTATTCACCATATTCACATTGTATTATGGTATAATACATCTAAACAATTTCAATATTATTCTTGTTATCTATCACCAAATTTTAGCATCACTAAGAAACTAAGTTAAAAGACTATTAATCAATGACATATATTTCGTATACGCTCGTAATAGTTAAAACTATATAATGAGGTTAGATAGTAAATTTATTCACCATATTCACATTGTATTATGATATAATACATCTAAACAATTTCAATATTATTATTCTTATCCATCACCAAATTTTAGGTTACTTCATCACTAAGAAACTAAGTTAAAAGACTATTAATCAATGAAATATATCTCATATATGCTCGTAATAGTTAAAACTATATAATGAGGTTAGATAATAAATTTATTCACCATATTCACATTGTATTATGGTATAATAGATGTAAACAATTTCGATATTATTCTTCTTGTCCATCACCAAATTTTAGGTTACTTCATCACTAAGAAACTAAGTTAAAAGACTATTAGTTAATGACATATATTTTATATACATTCGTAATAACTAAAACTACATAATGAGGTTAGATAGTAAATTTATTCACCATATTCACATTGTATTATGGTATAATACATGTAAACAATTTCAATATTATTCTTCTTATCCATAACTAAAGTTTAGGTTACTTCATCACTAAGAAAATAAGTTAAAAAACTATTAACTTATGACATATATTTCGTATACGTTCATAATAATTGAAATCATATATTGAGGTTAAATAGTAAATTTATTCACCATATTCACATTGTATTATGGTATAATACATGTAAACAATTTCAATATTATTCTTATTATCCATCACCAAATTTTAGGTTACTTCATCACTAAGAAACCAAGTTAAAAGACTATTAATTAATGACATATATTTCATATACGTTCTTAATAATTAAAACTATATAATGAGGCTAGATAGTATAACTATTCACCATATTCACATTGTATTATGGTATAATACATCTAAACAATTTCAATATTATTCTTGTTATCTATCACCAAATTTAAGCATCACTAAGAAACTAAGTTAAAAGACTATTAATCAATGACATATATTTCGTATACGCTCGTAATAGTTAAAACTATATAATGAGGTTAGATAGTAAATTTATTCACCATATTCACATTGTATTATGGTATAATACATCTAAACAATTTCAATATTATTATTCTTATCCATCACCAAATTTTAGGTTACTTCATCACTAAGAAACTAAGTTAAAAGACTATTAATCAATGAAATATATCTCATATATGCTCGTAATAGTTAAAACTATATAATGAGGTTAGATAGTAAATTTATTCACCATATTCACATTGTATTATGGTATAATAGATGTAAACAATTTCGATATTATTCTTCTTGTCCATCACCAAATTTTAGGTTACTTCATCACTAAGAAACTAAGTTAAAAGACTATTAGTTAATGACATATATTTTATATACATTCGTAATAACTAAAACTACATAATGAGGTTAGATAGTAAATTTATTCACCATATTCACATTGTATTATGGTATAATACATGTAAACAATTTCAATATTATTCTTCTTATCCATAACCAAAGTTTAGGTTACTTCATCACTAAGAAAATAAGTTAAAAAACTATTAACTTATGACATATATTTCGTATACGTTCATAATAATTGAAATCATATATTGAGGTTAAATAGTAAATTTATTCACCATATTCACATTGTATTATGGTATAATACATGTAAACAATTTCAATATTATTCTTATTATCCATCACCAAATTTTAGGTTACTTCATCACTAAGAAACCAAGTTAAAAGACTATTAATTAATGACATATATTTCATATACGTTCTTAATAATTAAAACTATATAATGAGGCTAGATAGTATAACTATTCACCATATTCACATTGTATTATGGTATAATACATCTAAACAATTTCAATATTATTCTTGTTATCTATCACCAAATTTTAGCATCACTAAGAAACTAAGTTAAAAGACTATTAATCAATGACATATATTTCGTATACGCTCGTAATAGTTAAAACTATATAATGAGGTTAGATAGTAAATTTATTCACCATGTTCACATTGTATTATGATATAATACATCTAAACAATTTCAATATTATTATTCTTATCCATCACCAAATTTTAGGTTACTTCATCACTAAGAAACTAAGTTAAAAGACTATTAATCAATGAAATATATCTCATATATGCTCGTAATAGTTAAAACTATATAATGAGGTTAGATAGTAAATTTATTCACCATATTCACATTGTATTATGGTATAATAGATGTAAACAATTTCGATATTATTCTTCTTGTCCATCACCAAATTTTAGGTTACTTCATCACTAAGAAACTAAGTTAAAAGACTATTAGTTAATGACATATATTTTATATACATTCGTAATAACTAAAACTACATAATGAGGTTAGATAGTAAATTTATTCACCATATTCACATTGTATTATGGTATAATACATGTAAACAATTTCAATATTATTCTTCTTATCCATAACCAAAGTTTAGGTTACTTCATCACTAAGAAAATAAGTTAAAAAACTATTAACTTATGACATATATTTCGTATACGTTCATAATAATTGAAATCATATATTGAGGTTAAATAGTAAATTTATTCACCATATTCACATTGTATTATGGTATAATACATGTAAACAATTTCAATATTATTCTTATTATCCATCACCAAATTTTAGGTTACTTCATCACTAAGAAACCAAGTTAAAAGACTATTAATTAATGACATATATTTCATATACGTTCTTAATAATTAAAACTATATAATGAGGCTAGATAGTATAACTATTCACCATATTCACATTGTATTATGGTATAATACATCTAAACAATTTCAATATTATTCTTGTTATCTATCACCAAATTTTAGCATCACTAAGAAACTAAGTTTAAAGACTATTAATCAATGACATATATTTCGTATACGCTCGTAATAGTTAAAACTATATAATGAGGTTAGATAGTAAATTTATTCACCATATTCACATTGTATTATGATATAATACATCTAAACAATTTCAATATTATTATTCTTATCCATCACCAAATTTTAGGTTACTTCATCACTAAGAAACTAAGTTAAAAGACTATTAATCAATGAAATATATCTCATATATGCTCGTAATAGTTAAAACTATATAATGAGGTTAGATAGTAAATTTATTCACCATATTCACATTGTATTATGGTATAATAGATGTAAACAATTTTGATATTATTCTTCTTGTCCATCACCAAATTTTAGGTTACTTCATCACTAAGAAACTAAGTTAAAAGACTATTAGTTAATGACATATATTTTATATACATTCGTAATAACTAAAACTACATAATGAGGTTAGATAGTAAATTTATTCACCATATTCACATTGTATTATGGTATAATACATGTAAACAATTTCAATATTATTCTTCTTATCCATAACCAAAGTTTAGGTTACTTCATCACTAAGAAAATAAGTTAAAAAACTATTAACTTATGACATATATTTCGTATACGTTCATAATAATTGAAATCATATATTGAGGTTAAATAGTAAATTTATTCACCATATTCACATTGTATTATGGTATAATACATGTAAACAATTTCAATATTATTCTTATTATCCATCACCAAATTTTAGGTTACTTCATCACTAAGAAACCAAGTTAAAAGACTATTAATTAATGACATATATTTCATATACGTTCTTAATAATTAAAACTATATAATGAGGCTAGATAGTATAACTATTCACCATATTCACATTGTATTATGGTATAATACATCTAAACAATTTCAATATTATTCTTGTTATCTATCACCAAATTTTAGCATCACTAAGAAACTAAGTTAAAAGACTATTAATCAATGACATATATTTCGTATACGCTCGTAATAGTTAAAACTATATAATGAGGTTAGATAGTAAATTTATTCACCATATTCACATTGTATTATGGTATAATACATCTAAACAATTTCAATATTATTATTCTTATCCATCACCAAATTTTAGGTTACTTCATCACTAAGAAACTAAGTTAAAAGACTATTAATCAATGAAATATATCTCATATATGCTCGTAATAGTTAAAACTATATAATGAGGTTAGATAGTAAATTTATTCACCATATTCACATTGTATTATGGTATAATAGATGTAAACAATTTCGATATTATTCTTCTTGTCCATCACCAAATTTTAGGTTACTTCATCACTAAGAAACTAAGTTAAAAGACTATTAGTTAATGACATATATTTTATATACATTCGTAATAACTAAAACTACATAATGAGGTTAGATAGTAAATTTATTCACCATATTCACATTGTATTATGGTATAATACATGTAAACAATTTCAATATTATTCTTCTTATCCATAACCAAAGTTTAGGTTACTTCATCACTAAGAAAATAAGTTAAAAAACTATTAACTTATGACATATATTTCGTATACGTTCATAATAATTGAAATCATATATTGAGGTTAAATAGTAAATTTATTCACCATATTCACATTGTATTATGGTATAATACATGTAAACAATTTCAATATTATTCTTATTATCCATCACCAAATTTTAGGTTACTTCATCACTAAGAAACCAAGTTAAAAGACTATTAATTAATGACATATATTTCATATACGTTCTTAATAATTAAAACTATATAATGAGGCTAGATAGTATAACTATTCACCATATTCACATTGTATTATGGTATAATACATCTAAACAATTTCAATATTATTCTTGTTATCTATCACCAAATTTTAGCATCACTAAGAAACTAAGTTAAAAGACTATTAATCAATGACATATATTTCGTATACGCTCGTAATAGTTAAAACTATATAATGAGGTTAGATAGTAAATTTATTCACCATATTCACATTGTATTATGATATAATACATCTAAACAATTTCAATATTATTATTCTTATCCATCACCAAATTTTAGGTTACTTCATCACTAAGAAACTAAGTTAAAAGACTATTAATCAATGAAATATATCTCATATATGCTCGTAATAGTTAAAACTATATAATGAGGTTAGATAGTAAATTTATTCACCATATTCACATTGTATTATGGTATAATAGATGTAAACAATTTCGATATTATTCTTCTTGTCCATCACCAAATTTTAGGTTACTTCATCACTAAGAAACTAAGTTAAAAGACTATTAGTTAATGACATATATTTTATATACATTCGTAATAACTAAAACTACATAATGAGGTTAGATAGTAAATTTATTCACCATATTCACATTGTATTATGGTATAATACATGTAAACAATTTCAATATTATTCTTCTTATCCATAACCAAAGTTTAGGTTACTTCATCACTAAGAAAATAAGTTAAAAAACTATTAACTTATGACATATATTTCGTATACGTTCATAATAATTGAAATCATATATTGAGGTTAAATAGTAAATTTATTCACCATATTCACATTGTATTATGGTATAATACATGTAAACAATTTCAATATTATTCTTATTATCCATCACCAAATTTTAGGTTACTTCATCACTAAGAAACCAAGTTAAAAGACTATTAATTAATGACATATATTTCATATACGTTCTTAATAATTAAAACTATATAATGAGGCTAGATAGTATAACTATTCACCATATTCACATTGTATTATGGTATAATACATCTAAACAATTTCAATATTATTCTTGTTATCTATCACCAAATTTTAGCATCACTAAGAAACTAAGTTAAAAGACTATTAATCAATGACATATATTTCGTATACGCTCGTAATAGTTAAAACTATATAATGAGGTTAGATAGTAAATTTATTCATCATATTCACATTGTATTATGGTATAATACATCTAAACAATTTCAATATTATTATTCTTATCCATCACCAAATTTTAGGTTACTTCATCACTAAGAAACTAAGTTAAAAGACTATTAATCAATGAAATATATCTCATATATGCTCGTAATAGTTAAAACTATATAATGAGGTTAGATAGTAAATTTATTCACCATATTCACATTGTATTATGGTATAATAGATGTAAACAATTTCGATATTATTCTTCTTGTCCATCACCAAATTTTAGGTTACTTCATCACTAAGAAACTAAGTTAAAAGACTATTAGTTAATGACATATATTTTATATACATTCGTAATAACTAAAACTACATAATGAGGTTAGATAGTAAATTTATTCACCATATTCACATTGTATTATGGTATAATACATGTAAACAATTTCAATATTATTCTTCTTATCCATAACCAAAGTTTAGGTTACTTCATCACTAAGAAAATAAGTTAAAAAACTATTAACTTATGACATATATTTCGTATACGTTCATAATAATTGAAATCATATATTGAGGTTAAATAGTAAATTTATTCACCATATTCACATTGTATTATGGTATAATACATGTAAACAATTTCAATATTATTCTTATTATCCATCACCAAATTTTAGGTTACTTCATCACTAAGAAACCAAGTTAAAAGACTATTAATTAATGACATATATTTCATATACGTTCTTAATAATTAAAACTATATAATGAGGCTAGATAGTATAACTATTCACCATATTCACATTGTATTATGGTATAATACATCTAAACAATTTCAATATTATTCTTGTTATCTATCACCAAATTTTAGCATCACTAAGAAACTAAGTTAAAAGACTATTAATCAATGACATATATTTCGTATACGCTCGTAATAGTTAAAACTATATAATGAGGTTAGATAGTAAATTTATTCATCATATTCACATTGTATTATGGTATAATACATCTAAACAATTTCAATATTATTATTCTTATCCATCACCAATTTTAGGTTACTTCATCACTAAGAAACTAAGTTAAAAGACTATTAATCAATGAAATATATCTCATATATGCTCGTAATAGTTAAAACTATATAATGAGGTTAGATAGTAAATTTATTCACCATATTCACATTGTATTATGGTATAATAGATGTAAACAATTTCGATATTATTCTTCTTGTCCATCACCAAATTTTAGGTTACTTCATCACTAAGAAACTAAGTTAAAAGACTATTAGTTAATGACATATATTTTATATACATTCGTAATAACTAAAACTACATAATGAGGTTAGATAGTAAATTTATTCACCATATTCACATTGTATTATGGTATAATACATGTAAACAATTTCAATATTATTCTTCTTATCCATAACCAAAGTTTAGGTTACTTCATCACTAAGAAAATAAGTTTAAAAACTATTAACTTATGACATATATTTCGTATACGTTCATAATAATTGAAATCATATATTGAGGTTAAATAGTAAATTTATTCACCATATTCACATTGTATTATGGTATAATACATGTAAACAATTTCAATATTATTCTTATTATCCATCACCAAATTTTAGGTTACTTCATCACTAAGAAACCAAGTTAAAAGACTATTAATTAATGACATATATTTCATATACGTTCTTAATAATTAAAACTATATAATGAGGCTAGATAGTATAACTATTCACCATATTCACATTGTATTATGGTATAATACATCTAAACAATTTCAATATTATTCTTGTTATCTATCACCAAATTTTAGCATCACTAAGAAACTAAGTTAAAAGACTATTAATCAATGACATATATTTCGTATACGCTCGTAATAGTTAAAACTATATAATGAGGTTAGATAGTAAATTTATTCACCATATTCACATTGTATTATGATATAATACATCTAAACAATTTCAATATTATTATTCTTATCCATCACCAAATTTTAGGTTACTTCATCACTAAGAAACTAAGTTAAAAGACTATTAATCAATGAAATATATCTCATATATGCTCGTAATAGTTAAAACTATATAATGAGGTTAGATAGTAAATTTATTCACCATATTCACATTGTATTATGGTATAATAGATGTAAACAATTTCGATATTATTCTTCTTGTCCATCACCAAATTTTAGGTTACTTCATCACTAAGAAACTAAGTTAAAAGACTATTAGTTAATGACATATATTTTATATACATTCGTAATAACTAAAACTACATAATGAGGTTAGATAGTAAATTTATTCACCATATTCACATTGTATTATGGTATAATACATGTAAACAATTTCAATATTATTCTTCTTATCCATAACCAAAGTTTAGGTTACTTCATCACTAAGAAAATAAGTTAAAAAACTATTAACTTATGACATATATTTCGTATACGTTCATAATAATTGAAATCATATATTGAGGTTAAATAGTAAATTTATTCACCATATTCACATTGTATTATGGTATAATACATGTAAACAATTTCAATATTATTCTTATTATCCATCACCAAATTTTAGGTTACTTCATCACTAAGAAACCAAGTTAAAAGACTATTAATTAATGACATATATTTCATATACGTTCTTAATAATTAAAACTATATAATGAGGCTAGATAGTATAACTATTCACCATATTCACATTGTATTATGGTATAATACATCTAAACAATTTCAATATTATTCTTGTTATCTATCACCAAATT